>JANJYJ010000080.1:0-68142 GCA_033220585.1 Dipteronia sinensis
CAACTAAAACCTATTTAACCCCCCCCCCCCCCCCCTAGGTTAGTATACACACGCTATATAGTATTTTCAATTGGTATCAGAGTGGTTCCTAGATATACTTAGGTGATCCTTGCTCTTTCTGTGTCTTGCATCTTGCATTTTGTTTGTGGTTTGTTGCACCCATTAGCATTCGTCTCATTCATACCCAAACACAATGAGTGGGAACAGAGGTTGACATGAGGGAGCCTCAAGCACAAGACCCCATTTGCTCAATGGGGTGAACAAAGCCTCTTGGAAAGGCAAGATGGAGTCGTACCTTTGTCAAATAGATGACTGGGCATGGATGGCAATTGAAGATGGCTACACTCCTCCAACAATGACCACCGAAGATGGAAGTGAGGTCTCCAAGCCAAAGTCTCAATGGAGCACTCAAGAATTTGAAGCTTCCAAGTGGAACAACAAGGTAATGCATGCCATCCTTTGCGCCATGGACGACAACCAATACAAGTTGATTCAAACAACTAGAAATGCAAATGAGGCATGGGAGATTTTATAGACGGCTCATGAAGGAACCGAGGTAGTCAAGGGCTCCAAGCTACAAGTCCTTCAAATGCAATTTGAGACCATTAGGATGGAAGAGAATGAATGTGTCATTGACTTACAAGTGAAATTGATGGACATAGTCAATCAAAGCCATCAAATTGGTGATCCTGATTCGGATAGGAGAATCAAGCAAAGAATTATGAGGTCTCTTCCGGCAAGATTTGAGTCAAAAGTGACGGCTCTTGAGGAGAATACTAACTACAAGAACATGAAGCCAAGTGAGGTTATTGGAAGACTTCTAGCATATGAGTCTAGATAGACTCCCACCGCTACACCTCTAAAGAAGCAGAAAAGTATTGCTTTGAAGACCTCTAAGGTTGAGAAGGAGGAAGAAGACTCGGATGAAGAGATGGCCCTCATGGTCAAAAGGTTCAAGAAATTCATCAAATTTGAAAAGAAAGGCTTTGGATCCAAAGGAAAGGAAATGAAGAAGAAAACTCATTTCAAGAAGGTTGAATCAAGTCAAAACAAGCCCACAATGAAAGGGATACAATGTTTTGAATGTGGAGGTTTTGGACACATCTCCACGGATTATGGAAACTTGAAGAACAAGAAGAGAGGAAAAGCAATGGCTGCCATGTGGAGTGACAGTGATGACCTAGAAGAGGAAGGAGAATCCTAGGATGATGGAGACCATGTGGCAAATTTTATTGCCTTTTCATCTTCTCTCAAGAGTAAGATAACAATATATGATGAAGAGGAAGAGAAACAAAGTGAAGATGACTCAAGTGATGGTGACTCTTCATCCCACTCAATAAGTATGGATGTAGGAGAAATGGACCTTGAAGGGTTCGTTGAGCATTTTCAAAGTTCAAGATTGAAAATGAAGAAAGAGATTCTAAGGCTAAAGGGAGAGAATCTCAAGCTATCTACCAAAGTTGCTCACCTAAATGGAGAAGTGAAGATATCAAAAGAGAATGAGGCATTGATGGAAAAGAAGCTTGAAGAAGCAAGAGAGATCATTGATAAGATGACTTCAAGCACGAGGAAACTTGACCACATGTTAGGAGTTAGCAAGAGGCCAATTGATAAGAAAGGTCTTGGCTATGAAGATGACAAGAAGACCTCATCCTCAAGCAAGACGGTGTTTGTCAAGAGCTTGGAAATTAAAGGGCTCCCACCTCCACAACATCCTCGAAAGAAGATTGAACTAGGAGAGTGTTCTAAGGATTCCCAAGTCAAGGTGGCACAAGGGAAACAAGCTCAAGCTAAACCAACAATGGTTGATCAAGCAAATTTTCCTCAACCCAAATACCACCAAGCTAAGAAGCAATTCATGCAAGCTTAACCAAGGAAGAAATCTACTCCAACTCCACAACTAAGAAGGAGAGAACAAATTCAACATCAAAGGCATGGGAAAGCTCCTTTGTACTCACAAAGGAATGGTATGATCTCTTATTTCATTCATACATGTCATTTTTGTGGTGTTGATGGTCATATTAGACCAAATTGCTTTAAGTATATTGACATGTGTAGAACTAGAAGCATGATTGAAAGAAGTAGGGCTAGAGCCACAATGCATGTTCATAGGAAACATAGAGCCAATTTGCATGATCCTGGGAAATCTCTAGCCAATGTGACTAAAACCACTGGGAGAGAGAGCATTTCTCCTAGGGGATTAGAAGAGCAAATATTTTGTCATGTGGCTCAAATTGCCTTGAAGGTAAATTCCTCTAACACTTGGTATTTGGATAGTGGGTGCTCTAAGCACATGACGGGGAACAAGAGTTGCTTTGAATCTCTTGTAATGGAGGATGAAGGATTTGTCACCTTTGGTGATGGATCAAGAAAGAAAGTTATAGGGAAAGGAACCATTTCCATTCCTGATTCACCCTCATTGTCTAATACTTTACTTGTTGATGGCTTGCAAGCCAATCTTATAAGCATTTCTCATCTAAATGATAGTATTCAATTTGAAGTAAGCCAATCTTATAAGCCAATCTTATAATCTTATAAGCCAATCTAATGCTCTTAATAGTAAGGCCTACCGAGTATTCAATTTGAAAACTCATAATGTCATGGAATCATCCAATTTTGTTATAGATGATTGTAGGCTTAGAATTACTAACCATGATGAGGAAGTTGATGTGGTTCATAATTCTCCTTTGGAGAAATATGGTGAGACATCTATTGATGTGAAGTCAAATCGAGATGAAGAGGTTACTCAACCTCTTGATAGAGATCCATCTTTGGACTCTAAAGAACCCGCTCCGTGGGTTAGACATCTCCACAACAAGAATGATATTCTTGGAGATGTGAATGAGGGTGTTAGGACTAGGCGTCAAATAACTAATCAAATTAGCTACACTTGCTACACCTCTCAAATTGAACCCAAAATGGTTGATGAAGCCTTGAATGATGAGTTTTGGGTTCTTTCCATGCAAAAAGAGCTAAACCAAATTGAAAGAAATGAGGTTTGGACTCTAGTTCCTAGACCCAAGGACACTAATGTCATAGGCACCAAATGAGTATATAGGAACAAGTCAGATGAGAATGGCAACATTGTGCACAATAAAGCTAGACTTGTGGCATAAGGATACTCTCAAATTGAGGGTATAGACTTTGAGGAGACTTTTGCTCTGGTTGCCCGTCTTGAGTCCGTAAGGCATCTCTTGTCCATATCATGTGTGCACAAATTCAAATTGCATCAAATGGATGTTAAGAGTGTCTTTCTCAATGGCTTCTTACATGAAGAAGTGTTTATTGAGCAACCCAAGGGGTTTATGAATCCACACCACCCCAATCATGTCTATCGCCTCAAGAAGGCTTTATATGGATTGAAACAAGCACTGAGGGCTTGGTATGAGTGCCTCACTCAATTTCTTGTTGACAATGACTACCCTAGGGGTAGTGTTGACAAGACTTTATTCATCAAGAGAACCAAAGATGAGCTATTCATAGCTCAAATATATGTTAATGATATTGTGGTTGGCTCTACTAACAAATCCAAAGTCCAACAATTTGTTGATGTCATGTCTCATGAATTTGAGATGAGTTTGGTTGGTGAGCTCAATTATTTCTTAGGTTTGCAAATTAAGCAATTGCATGATGGGATCTTCATATCCCAAGCTAAGTATGCAAAGAACCTAGTGAAGAAGTTTGGCCTTGAAAATGCCAAACAAACATTGTGACACACCCATTAGTACCACCTTAAAAATGAGCAAGGACTCTAGTGGGAAAAGTGTGGATCAAAGCTTATATCGTGGCATGATTGGTAGCTTGCTTTACTTGACCGCAAGTAGGCCTGATATAGCCTTTAGTGTGGGTGTGTGTGCTAGGTACCAAGCGGATCCCAATGAGTCTCATCTCTCCTCTGTGAAGAGAATCATTCCACATGTGAATGGAACATCCAACTATGGGATATGGTACTCTTTTGACAATAATGCTAGCTTAGTTGGCTTTAGTGATGCAGATTGGGCAGGGAATTGTGATGATAGGAAGAGTACATCGGGCGGTTGCTTCTTCCTAGGTAACAACTTGGTCTCATGGTTTTGCAAGAAGCAAAATTCCATCTCTCTTTCCACAGCTGAAGCGGAATACATAGCCGCCAGAAGTGCTTGCACACAACTCCTTTGGATGAAGCAAATGCTTGTGGACTATGGCTTTGATCAAGGTACTCTAACTCTTTATTGTGATAACATAAGTGCAATTAACATTTCAAAGAATTCGGTTCAGCACTCTAGGACAAAGCATATAGACGTTAGGCATCATTTCATTAGGGAGCTAGTTGAAAACAAATGCATTGCACTTGAGCATGTTGGCACTAATGATCAACTAGCGGATTTATTTACAAAGCCCTTAGATTCAACTAGGTTCATGTCACTTAGTAGGTCTATTGGGATTTGTCATATGCATTGATGTGTTTTGGTGATTTGACCCCATATGGGGAGCTCAAGCAAAGAGAGCAACCTTGCATAGTTGAAATGAGCAAAACCTTGATCAACATTATGCTTCTTTATTAATTGCTTGAGCATTTTTGGTTGTGCTTATATATATATATATATATGGATTTTTATTCAATAAGTGTGCTATTTGCTTTGTTTGTAATCCATGTCACATTTACGTTTGAACATACATTTTTGGACTAGGAGAATTGATTGGGAAGTACACTTGAATGGCCTACAACTTATCTCCATGACATGTGAACTTGATTTTGACATGCTTAAATATTATGCATGAGTTATGTGTGTGCAAATGTGTATGTTAGCAACTTGACAAGGCTAAACTCAATAAGGACCTTGTGTCTATGCTATAAATAAGGATGTCTCATCCAATTTAGCTTTGTCCCTTTTCTTAATGGTTGAACAAGACAACAACCAATAAAGATTCTATATCCATTCAATTAATAAGGATTTTAATATCCATGTCTTGATTGACCATTAAGGATTGATATGGTTGCTTGTGTGTGCTATAAGTTTTTATAGCTATATCTTGTTTAATTATGGCAAACGGGTACAAATTGGTTTGAATTCCTTTAGAATCCTTTTGATGTTCACTTCGCCAAATACCATTTGCTTGAGCCTTGATGTTGCATGTCTTGCATCCAAAGCAAATATTTCACACATTTCTTTTAAATAACACCTCCTTGATTATCTCCCAATTAATTGAGTTGCATAAGGTTGTTGTGTATGATTATGCACTTATCTTGCAAATAGCTTTCTTTGCTAAAGTGCCCGTTTGGGGATTACTCATTTGCCTATCTCATGACAAAAAGATGGAGTAATGTGAAGATTAGGGGGAGTTGCATATGAGGGGAGATTATCTTGTTGAAGAGGAGTAACCCGTTTATAGAGAGCATTAGCATTGCACTTTATTGCATCTCTTTTGTTCGTTAATGCAAACGCTTGTTTTTATATTTTTCATTTGATCACCTCACATACACTTGTCTTGGAAAGTGTAGTCTCATTGTTTTTTAGGGATGACTATTCTTCAAGAGCTTGAAGATTTGAAGACCTAGTATCTAGGTATCTATTTGTAATATAGAATATCTTTTGTTGACCTCTTGTTTTTATTCTTTCTTGTGAGGATGATTTATGAGTGGTGGTTTTGTCACGAAATAGCCAAAGGGGGAGATTATAAGTTCCTCATATTTTAATTGGCTTATTTCGTTGACAAACCACATTAGGGACTTATTTTGTAAGGGTAGATTAGGCTTCACTTTGTGTGATCAAGCTTCAGGGGCATCATCATTCTCAAGAGCACTTCAAAGGTATATCGCATGCTTAATTCTCTTTGAAGTGGTTTTAGTTGCACACACTCACATCTTATGCATTTGTATTGACATGCATGTATTGTTGCGCACACACACTTCTTGTATTTAAGTTGATTAAATCTGGAGTTGATGGGCTGTCCAGTGTGTTAGGCAACATGAAATGCCACTTGTACATGTCGCCTTAGACTTGTAATTTTCCTCCAGTGTGTTAGGCTACATGCAAGGCCACATGCAAGGCCACTTGTGCATGTCGCCTCAGATGTCGCCTTAGTATTGTAATTTTTCTCCAGTGTGTTAGGCGACTTCAAAGGCGACTTGTGCATGTCGCCTTACATGTCGCCTCTGACATCTTGGTTTTCCTTCAGTGTGTTAGGCGACTTCATAGGCGACTTGTGCATGTCGCCTTACATGTCGCCTCAGGCAACGTGTTTTCTTTCCAGTGTGTTAGGCGACTTGGTCATGTCGCCTTGCATGTCACCTTTATCACCCGAACTGGGCAATTCGGGTATTTTACACCAGCTCATTTTTTGGTCCCTATATATACATCATCTTCTCCACCATTCAACCCTAGAGCTCTGAAAATTAAACCCTTAAGAGAGAGAAAGTAAATCCAAGAGAGAGAGAGAGAGCTCCAAGAACCAATTTTTACTCAACCAAACTCATACCCATGTGCATCTAGGTCCATTCTTGCTTCTATTCTTCAAGTGTCTTCATGCTTCTCTTGACTAGGTAATTAACTATAAACTAAAACTTCTTGTTTCATCTCTATGTTCTTAGTTTACCTTGGGTTAGCAGTTATTAGTTGATTAATTGCATGTTTAATTTGTTTAGCATGATTTGAGTATGTTTGTGACTTTGTTTGTTGCTTAAGATTGCATGTTCATTGATAGCTATCTTTTAGGACCATTTTGCCCTTTAGCTAAATCTTCATGCATTTGCATTTAGATATTGATATCTAGGATTTGCACTTATTGACATCTTTAAATCCCTAGATAAGCATTTAGTGTAGCCTAGCATTAATTGCATGATAGAATATTTTCACATATTCACATAGGTTGCTTAATCTCTTCATTGCTTGTTAAGCTTTGTGACTAAGTGGATTAGTGCATAAGCTTGTTGGTATAGGATCACTATTAAAGGCCCGTTGGGTAGAGTGAAAGGGTTAGTGACCAAGTATGTTGTGACTTGAGGTCAACCTAGGTTGTAAACTTTCATTCAAATAGTGGATTTGAAGACCGTGTGTGGCTAGAAGGATAGCCCGTGAGTTTTGCCCGGTTGGAGGGTTTCTCACGTAAATCAATCCTTGTGTTTTTATTGTTTTTCCGTGCGTTTATTTTGGATTGGTTGATTGCTAATATGGGGTAAGTCGAAAAGTTGGTAATAAATCAACTAAAACCTATTCACCCCCACCCCTCCTCTAGGTTAGTAGACACACGCTATATAGTATTTTCAATTTACAAGTGATTTAATGCTTGTGGTATCTCTATATTCCTTGCTTGATACATGTGTTTATATGGGGGTTAAGGTGCTGCCCTAGCCAGTGGCATGCAAGCAAAGATTATTATAATGCAAGATCCTAGGAGAATTGTATCTTGGTAGATTATATCTAGGTGAGATTCTTGGTGATTCAAGTATCCATGCATTAATGGTGCAAGGATCTTCATTCCTTGCAGGGGTAGTCTTCTGAATCTTTACATTTATTATTGGATTTGTCAACTGTTGTACTGTAGGTGATTGTCTTGCCTAATCCAGAGCCGAGTTTTATGGTAGATATGATGAAATCTTGTTCTATTGATGATACTTTATATTTTCTGCAATGGTGGTGAGCTCGTGTCAATTCGCCCATTTGGGGATTCTCTGGCAAGCAGGTTTTTTTTTATGCGTGACTTGCTCTTTACTTTTGGACTTGTTGTGTTGTAAATGGCTAGTCGGGCTGGCGTGACCTGATGTCGTGGGGGTTTGGTTCCATGAATTACGAGTTATGTGCTGATGTGTTTACTCGAATAAAATTGACCCAAACAATACCCCCTAAATCTGCGAGATAGGTTGTTGGCGAGTTGCTTTCTTCGGTGAGTTAGCAGCTCTCCGAAGTGGATTTATTAAGATCTTTGCATTAAATGCTGCATTAGTGGACCATTTTTGACCTAAATAACTATGCTTTATCGCTAACGTTTCAAATACTCGAAATGCTGGACTGACGCTCTTTCGTTTGATGTGACACCTCTCTACCAACTCTTGATGCATCATCATGTTCATGATTCGACGAATTCTCGGTTCTTTTACGTTTACAAAAAAATGAAGTGTATTGTTCTCAAAACAACCACGTGCCTCATCATTTATGCCTCAATCTTAAAACTTATAAGTTAGGGGACCTTTTGTTTCTTCACTTCATCTTTTATTCGCGTCTATCTATATTCTTAGATGTTCACTCCTTTTTGTCAATAGCATTTTTTTTTACTTGCCAGCATCCTACATTTTCTTTTATATTCTTTATTCATCTCTTTCATTTCACCAAGACTAGATCTAAAAAATCGTTGAAATTGTGTGGCCAAAGGGTGGTGGCGGACTCCGACGTTGATGAGCATAGGGTGAACCAGATGCGATTCTCTCTAAGGGATCCTTATGCCTTCGATTGTGAAACCAACTTGGTGACTTCAGCCGCCCTGGATGAATACTGCAAGTATTATGAGATCCCATAGTCCGTCGAGCTCATACTGCTTACGGGTCGCGCCGCCTGGAATACACTAGAAAGGGTAGTAGCATTTTACGGGTCCATGCTTGCTTACGGCGTGACTCTGCCCACTCAACCGTACATCGCTAGATTTTCTTCTGATATGAAGATTCCACTGGCACAACTTGCGTCTAATGGGTATCTGCAGTTGTTAAGTTTGTGGTCGCTATAGTCGGCCAACAATGAAGCCATGCCCTCAATTCGCGAGATCAAACACATTTTGTTCTCAAGGGCTTTAACAAAGGATCTACTTTTTGACTTTAGTCAGAGGGGAAAAACTATTGTCGTAGAGGGCTAACTCCAAGCTAAAGGCCAATGACATCGAGGTGGGAACCACCCAAGATAAAAAGGGGTTTTTTATGGGTACTCCACTTCGAACAAATTTTAGAAGAACAATTGGTTCTTTGTAGGAAGGGAGGTTACTGAAGATTTTGTTACAGGGCATCTAGTGGAGTCATCCCCCGTCACTTCATGAAGCATTTTACATGGATGATGGATCCACAAGATTTGAGGGACGACGAGGTCCATACGGTGCCAGGATGGTTACTTATCCTTTAAGTGATAGGTGTGCCTATGTCTTATTTGGGAAGCCTACACTTTTAAAAAGGGGAATTATTTCTAGACTTCCTGATGATCGTCCTCGATGTGAGTACCCCTTACAACATTTCCTTTCATATACTTGTCATAATCTCTTGTATGTTGAAGGGCTTTTTCTACCTTTCCCTATTTTTGGTATACAATGAGGAACTAATATGTGGGGAACTCACCGCGTAAAAAAATCAGGAGGAAATGAAGAAAATGGTTTCTGAGGGTTCCACGAATCTATAGAGGTTAGAACCCCCTCCAAGAAGAGAAACGGGTCTTCGAGGTCTGTTGCAGCCATCCATTCTAAGGCGAATGACTAATCGGGTAAACTGGTCACCCTTGACCAAGGTAAGAGGAAAATAAGAGGAAACAGAGTTCCTCTATTTTCTTGGCTTCATCAGGTCGTAAGGGTTTAGCCGCTTCTATTATTGACATGCTTCGTAGCGAGAGGGAGGATAAAGGGTAGGACCTGGTTTCTGTAGCCTTAATTGGGCATCAGGATAAAAAGATGAAAAGTGGGAGTTCGCCTTCTGTAAATCTGGCCACCTTGGTGCTTTTGCAAATTAATCATGCAGCTTGGCGCCCTTCTCATGGGGAAGAGTTCGATGCAGGGATTAGCCTTGGCGAAGGCAATGCTCAATTTGGGGGAATTCTGCATTTGTTGACCCCCTAGCTACTCTTGTTGAGGTGGCTCATTTGAAGCTCACGAGAGATGTGCCTGACACTTGCTTCCTAGTTCCTTCAGATGATCTACCAAGGCAGAGAGCTAAAGAAGGAAATTCCAGTCGAAAATCCCTTATCTCGACGAAGGATTTGTTCACCGCGTTTTCTAGTGACCTTTGTCGTTTCAAAGATTCAGGTTTCGGTAGGGAACTAAGGGGAAGTTCCTCTACCCAATGGCTCAAACGTTACTTCAACACCTTCTCTATGGTAGAATTCTCTGCTTTACTCTATTTATCATCATAGGAATTCGGTTCTCACTTTTACCCCATGCTCCCTTCTTTTTGCAAGTCATGTCAGAGCTGATTTCGCACTTTGAGGAGAAATCGTCTTTTGCCTTATAGATTATAGATCTGTAGGCCCAGGTTGTTAAACTGTCTATTAAGAAGACCAATTCTGAGAGCGAATTTGCAAGGCTAACGCATCTGCCCAGAATAATGCTTTCCTGCATGCGATGAGGGAGTTGGAGCATAGGGTCGTAGACCGATATAAACGTTCTCCAGATTTTAACGCTTTAATGTACCGTGAATATTATAATGAGATGAAGATGGCCTATGATTTTTACTTGGCCAAGATAGGCCACAGAGAATGTGGTCAATCAATTCAAAGGCTTCATGGAAGAAAAATGGAGAAAGGCTCTGAGCTTTATCAATGATCATCAGAAGAACTGGCGAGCCACTGTGGTCAAGTTCAAGTGGATCAACTACCCATGCACTTAGAGATGGTTTTCAAGTTTGCTACCCTAACTTTCAATGCCCAAAATAAGGATACTTCTCTATTTCTGGAAGATTTTGACATGGGCCCTTTTACTGGGTACCGTTACGTGTTTTCTGACATTGAGAAAGAAGATGGCGAGCAGCAGTGAATGCAAGACCTGTCAGCATGGGTTTTTGAGTCATGTTGGCATAATTCCCTATCAAAATGATATTTCTTTTGTATTGATTAGCTGTCTAGGTTCATGGTTATTAAATCTTCAAAGAAGATTGACAACTCATCAAGCAAAGAGAAGTCTTCATGAGGAACAAGCTTTGTTGCACATCAAAGGTATATCTAGACCTCATTCCTCTTGCAAGGCGTTTAGGCACACACACACATTGTATAACATTTGTTTCCCTACATCATTGTGCTTAATTGGTATAACACATACACACACATATTGTTGTATGCACATGCATAAGATTTAAATTGACAACTTTTGTAAAAATGCATGTTCTAGGACTATCTGTAGGAAATGACATACTTATGTGTTCTTGCGTTTGTTTTTTTTGTGATTTATTGGTATCGAGCTTGAATATGTTCTCACATCATTCCTTATTGAGTTTTGAACATTTCGGTTACTCATTCATAAGTTTTTGAGTTCCGAGTTGGAAATTACGAAACTTTTAGTGTGTTTATTGTGCATGGTTTTTGTCTTTGTGTATCGAGTTGATTTCCAAGTTTTTGATTAAAGTTTCATAAACGTCCATGTCCGTGAAAGAGTTAGGGTTTGTAATTCGTAAACTGATTCAAATTCTGAGTTCGGAGGCCGGAAAACGGTCGAAGAACTCTAGCGGAGCGCGTAAAGGAGCCAAAGGAAGATGGAGTGGCAAATTGCCACAAAGCCCCTCTCTCGTGGAGGCTCGTGGCCTCCACGGGAAGGGACACCCTCTGCCCCCATTGAGGCCACGTGTCTCCATGGAGAGCTGATGTGGCGTGCCTTCAATGGCTGCCTGTAGTCCCCTCAAACACCATGTCACTTCCGTTTATTTCTTTTAAACATTTTCTCTCCATCTCTTTGTGCTCTAAGAAGACATATATGCATGAATTTTTCTTTGATTTTCTCTCAAGTTCAAATCTTCATATCTCACTCATTTCTCAACGAAATTGAGTGATTCGAAAAGTGAAAGAATCTTCTTGAAGTCTTCTATCTTCTTCAAGTGATTTGAAAGCTAAGTGTTCAAGTATTTTTGGTGTCTATCATCAATTTCGTGGCTGCACACACTTTGACAAGGTATTTGTTTATCTTTTGATTTCTAATCTTTTAAATGCTCAAATACCTTAGGTTTTCTTCCTATTTTAGTGTATGTGACTTGAACAAATGTTATTAGAAGATAGAGCTTCAATTAAAGGTAGATTTGTCTAATTAGAGACTTAAATGTGATTTAGGTTTTTTTTTAAATCTAAAATTTCATATGTTTGGGAGTTGTATTTTGACTAGCTTATATCCTAGGGCTGTTTGTGTGTTAATTGATTTTTTTTATTGAAAAAGTGTGTTAATTGATTTTATCATGATGATTGATAGCCTTCACATGTGCTAGAACTCTTTAATTGAATATATTTAGAATTAGCACATTTAATTTTATATTTAGAGACTTAGAGATTTAAATGATTATTTTGTGAATATGAGCTCTAAATATTTGCTAGAGCATTTCATTGAGTATATTTTTTGGCTTCTAGCATTTTCGAGTTTAGTTCTAAAGTCTTGAATGTATGCTTAATGAATATGTTATGGTTCAAGCTATAGTTTGCATGAATAATATCTAGGATTTAAGTGTGATTTGATTAAATCTCTTTCTCTAGGTTTTTATTCATGTTTAAAGAACTAGGCAACTTTTTCTGTTCATGTCTACTTCTTCATGAAGTGTACCTAATCCATATATTTCATATGTGACTTGCATCATTTTGTGTGATGTCAATTGTTTGGATTATAAACTAGAAAAACATACGTTGTGTGATCATTGATCATTTTTAGTTTCCATAGGATATCTTGATCATATATTCTATGTTGCATATGTTTGTATTTGCATACATTTGATCACGTTAGGAAGACCTTGCAAAGGCATGAAGTCTCTTGTTGGAATGTGAAGTTCTAACTTGAGCAAGAAAGTCTTGACTTGGATTGGGGAGATCCGGAAAGTTGAGCAATGAACTTTCTAGAGACATGTGAAGTGTCTTGAATAAAAAGAGGCAAGTCTTTCATTAGTAAAAGGCTTGTGGATAGGGTACAAGGGATATCCAATAGGAATTGGACAATCAGGAGGATTGGTCACTTTTGAGGGAGTACTTTTATCTAACTAGTGAAAGGTGGTGTTGCCGGTGGTTGTGGAATTAACCCGTGGATGTTTCCTCTTCGGAGGTACGTAAAAAATAACGTGTCAAATGTCTCTAACTCAAACTCTCTTATATTTGTGTTTTGTGATGTTTATATCTTGTTGAATCTATATTGAATATCTTTGTAAACAAGATTGTTGATAAGTTTGAGTTACAAACACTCTATTGAATCAATATTCGTCTATTGCATCTTTGTTGTGTTTGAACATTGTAGCTTGTGATATTCTATATCAAGTTGTAAAGTTCTACTTAGTGAATTTACATTGTAATATTCAAAGTACAACTTGTAGAATTCACTTTGCATTAAATGTATTTGTATATGAGATACATTAACTCTTGTTTTGTGTATGTGTTAAGTGTATCACATTCTTTCACATTTGTATGTATATGTTTGTAGACTATAGGTTGTGAATTGAGCTTACATGTGATAGTTATTATCTAATAACAATCATATTAAAGGATAATTTGTTTGCTCACCAAATGTTTGTTATAAGTCTCAAAAGAGTTTTAAAAATAGAGTGTCAATCTATTCACCCTCTCTAAGTTGTTTAGTTTATTATCTTGTAGAAATTTCACTAGCTCTCTTACTAGAGGGGAATATTCTATGCATTTTCCTGACGAGGCGCCTACGGGGCAAAATTAGTTTATGTAGACTTTCTCTTTCTCTTGTAATTTTGCTCCCATTTTGAATAAGAAATCAGCTTTCAATTTTGCTACAATGTTATCCCTTTTCTTTGCATCTTGTTGCTTTATGAACCTTTGACGTTCTATGTAATCCTTTAACCCATCCTTGCTGGAGAATCCAACATGTCGTTTAAGCCTCTAGGGCTAGACAAGGTTGGCTACTCGTTCATTTTGAATGGGGCTTAAGCGCTTACTTTAGCTCGCAGGCTATGTTATCATGGGTGTTGCCCAGTTTCTAGTGCAGCGAGGTGACCGGACAAGGTCGGTAATATTTTACGCCACCCCCATTGCTACTTTTTACCTGTGTTATCTTGGATGTTGCCCAGTCTTCCATGCTTTGCTAAATTTGAGAGTGTTATCCTAGGTGTTGCCCAGTCTTTAACTCGAATTCATGTGTGTTATCCTGGGTGTTGCCCAGTCTTTAACGCAGCGAGGTGGCCAGATTACTGATGGTGCTTAACACATATCAGGTCAGAAGCGTTTTATCTCAGGGTAAGTCCCAGTGTTTAACACTACTCGCATGTGTTATCCTGGTTGCTGTCCAATCTTTAACGTAGCGAGGTGGATGAATCGAGGTCGGCATCGTTTTATCCCGAGATAAGTCCTAGTGTTTAAAGCTACTCACACGTGTTATCTGGGTACTGCCCAGTCTTTAACGTAGCTAGATGGCCGAACGAGGTCGGCAACACTTTATCCCAAGGGTAAGTCCTAGTGTTTAATGCTACTTGCACGTGTTATCTAGGCATTGCCCAATCCTTAATTTAGCGAGGTATTGGAGCTGATGCGCAAATGGTTGCAGCGATATTTTTGTCTCGCTATGCTCTTTAAGCTTGATCTTTGTGTTTGTGCTAGTTGTGTTGGCTAGTGGTTTGAATCCTCTTTTGGCAAAATTGAAATTGAGATTTCTTAATCTGCAAGAAGCTTTATTCAATTAACTATCTGAAGAACTGGTAACCTAAGTTCCTCGAAGGGAACCAGGTATAAGACAGTGAAACATATTTGGACAAAAATTAAAATAAAATAAAAGGAGTAAAGGAAAAGTGGAAATGGGCGATGGAGCTATGCGTAGCGTCCTCTTGCTTCTTGCAGAACACCCCATCTAACCGATCTTTGAACACTGATAGATTCGTCCTTCTAGTTGTTTCATGGTCGCCCCTGACTTCGCTTACGCCACATTTAGTTGAGAACTTGACCTTAAGGTAGTACATCGCCGTAATTGCCTGGATCTTGTTAAGAAAAGGCATTCCCAATAGTGCATTGTAAGGCCAATGGGGTAGGTCCACAACCACAAAATCGAGCAAAGGTGTAGTGCGGTATGTGTATTTTCTTATCTTGACAGAAAGCTTCACAAGCCCTACAGACCGGATCTCCACTCCCCAAAATCCCTTCAACGAGGTGTGGAAAACCTCCAGATCACGGTGGTCGAGTACTAAATGTTCATAAACGATAAGATACAGGATATCTGTTGAGCTGCCATTGTCTATCATGACTCTTCGGACATCGCGGTGCCCTATTTTCACTTCCACGATAATGGCATCATTTGGACTTGCATCTACGTCTCCAGCGTCCTTTGCCGAGAAAATGACTTGACCCCACTCTTGACGAGGCTACTTGGGGCTTTTCTTAATGAGGTAAACACTAGGGTTCTTCATGCCAATTATTGGCTCGCTGATTTCATATCTCATGTCCCTGTTTCTGCTGCCTATTGAAGAGCCTCCGTAAATTGTTTTGATGGGGTTATTCCGTGAGCTTCCAACGTTTTGGTTAGTCCTTTCAAGGTTGTCCCTACATACCTGATTGTCCCCATGCTTTTCTCTTTGTCCAGCTTCTTCTCGTTTGAGCACATATTCTTTAAGATGCCCCTTTCTGGTGAGGCTCTCTATTTGATCTTTGAGTTGGTAACATCTCGAGGTATCGTGGTCGTGGTCCTTGTGAAACCTACAGTACCTGGTAGTGTCTTTTCGAACATTTTCAGGCAATGGTCAAGGCCATTGCACAAGTCCTTTCTTCTAGACCACATACATGATATCCTCTTGATTTCTTACGTAGGGGGGTGGGGGTTTGGTTGGTGTATTTTCTAGTGTATTTTGTGTCATCCTTTTTTCTTTCCCTTGGCGGCTATCACTCATTCTGTCTTGATTCTTCTTAACATTTTCAATAAAGTTTTTCATAATTCTGTAAAGTCTATAAAAGTCTATAAATTCTACAAAAATCATTCACTTCAAAAAGTCTTTTAACCCAAATTGAATACACCCCTTAGTTTTTTATTTTTGTTCAGTTTGTTGCATAATCGATCTTATTTTAGCTCAACAATCATGGTTCATAGAGCAAAGTAGAAACAAAATAGAGATAGTTTGTTGCAAAATTGCTTATATTTAAGTTGTTTCTGAGAATTAATAGGGGATTTCGAAGCTCGTGAATAGAAATCGGAGAAATAACACAGTCATCGATAACTAGATTATTCTAAGTTGACTTAGTGGCAACATCAGACTCAAATTTCTATTGTTTGATTGTTTTATTTCTCTTTATTGGATTAGATGATTGGGATTGTTAGGGTTTCGGAAACAATCCTGAAATGTGAAGAGTTTTAATTAAGAAATATTCTGATTTGATCGTTATAATTTTTGGATTGTTTTTAATCTTCAATTTTAGAAAAATTATCTGTCAATTAATAAAAATAGGAGTTAAAATATCAAATTTTATTGAATTAAAACTTATGAATTGTGCAATGATGTGGCAAATCCTAGATGGCACATCATTTAAGCACCATTTTATACAAAGTAGCTAGCATTAGTACTTTTTTTTATAGATTTGTTGCAAGTTATATGGGTGCAAAGAGTAAATTAAATTGGTTTCTTAATTATTATGTGCTTTTAAATAAGAGCCGGTTGCACCAAACTCTCCCCAGGTTTGCCATTTTATTCTCAAAAATAGCTTTATCGAAAATTGACATACATCTCCCATACCGTTAGTCAACGACCGGGTTGACCTTGTCACACCATCGAAAAGATGAAATTACCCACGATCCCTACATTTAAACTACCAAAATAATCTTAATTCCAACAACCAAAGGAACATATTTTAAAACAATATAAAATTATAAAAAGAAAAAGCAGAATTTCGAAAAATGTAGATCCATGGAAAAAAAACATACATAAAATTAAAGAAAAAAAAAACCAAAATATGTGATTGAATCCGACAACAATGCACTCATCTAATTCATTTTCATTTCATTACAGAAAAAAAAAAACACCCAAAAAAGAAGCCAAAACAAGAATGATTATTTTTTTGATATCAAGAATGATTTTTTCATAACAACGAAAAACAAGCAAATCTCAATAAGACAAAAGTAAAAAAAAAAAACAAACAAACAAACCAAAGCTGCTCATATTATCACATAGATAAGGAAGAACGGAAAAAAAAAAGACAGAGAGAGTTGAGTTGCATTTGTGTTGTGATAACCAACATCGCAACGAATAAGAAAGACAAAGAATATAGAGGTATTTGGATCTCAGAGATCTACCTCTTTGTTTTTTTTCTGTTTGTTGTTCGTTTTTGTTTTCCAAATCCACAAAACCTACTCAAATCCACACTAATGAAAAAAAAAAGCGCCTCCGACGAGAATGCCATCGACTCAAATCCATGGAGATTTCGAAGAAGTGGAATATGAATAACTTGAGAGAGGTTCTTGGAGTGTCTTTTTTTCTCTCTATCAAGACAAAAAATTATATTATTTTTTTAAAATAGATCTCCACCGCCCAATGGACGGTGGGGATCCAATTTTATTTTTAATTCTTTAATATATATATTTTTTTAAATTCTAAAATGACGAAAATACCTTTATGTTTTATGGCCAAACTTGGTTAACTGATCAAGTTTGATTAATGACAGAGAAGATGAGTGTCAATTAATGATAAATTTTTTATGGGTGTAAAAAGGTAAATCTCGAGAGAGTTTGGTACAATTTGCTCTTTAAATAATTTAATATAAAAATATTTTAATAATAAATAATTTTATTGAAATATGAGTTTGAAGAGAATTTTTTTTAGTGTCAACAAAAACACCCTAATAATAATAATAATAATAATAATAATAATAATAATAAACCTATGATGAAGAACAAGAAGGCATGTAGGAGGGATGTGGGCGAATGCTGGTATTGTTCGAAGGCCCATTTTTTACGATGAGAACTGTACTCATTCCCCAGATATAATGCCTTGCTAGATGTCAATGCATAAGCCATGTCCCTGGAAAAAAAAATTAGAAATTTAAATTAGTGATTTTATAATGCTTATGACGAGCCGTGCATGTATATATATTTTATTATTTCAATAAATTCAGGGAGAAGGGGACAAGTCTATAATTCACAATCTTATGGTATATATTTGAAAATCATACAGGCATTAGACCAACTTCATCTCGTTATGAATGGGCACAGATTGATTTTTTGCTATTCTTTAAAGGATACAAATTAATTTTCCTTCAAATATTGGGATTGATAGTTAATATAACAATTAATAATAATAATATTCATAAATCTCAACAAACAAAGTGAAGAGAGATTGTACTATATCGGGATTGTCGGCAACAAATCGAATAGCAACCAAAATTGAAGAGATGATGAGAGAGGGAGCTAGAGAGAGAAGATCCCAAGTTTTTGAGAGAAGAGAAGGTGAGGGACGTGAAGGAGCTAGGGGAGCAGATTTTCGTGACGGTCTAATTTCGGTGTATATGGACAACTTGAAACCTTGCGTGGACTCGAGAGGCTTGTGGGGAATTTTTAAGCCTTTTGGTAAGATCCGGGACATCTATCTTTCAGGAATGAAAAATTTCAGGAGGAGTAAGTATGCTTTCATTAGATTTGAGACTCTAGAAGAAGCCTTGAAGATGGTGAAGTTGGTAGACGGAATGCATGTCTACGGATGGCCGATTAGTGCAAAAATCGCTTCCTTTAGAAGGAGCAACAGAAGTCAGAGACCCTTAAAGAACCCTGAACATAGAAACTTTGTCAACAAGTTTACAGATTATGGAAATAGTCAATCCTTTGGTTAGAGAAGAGACAAAGTTGATATCAGTAAGGTATGGTATGGAGATGAGTGCAAGAGTCTGTATGTTGAAGCGATGTTAGGGAGCCAGAATGCTAAGCAGGAAACCAAAAAGATCCCAGTGGAGTAAGAAGTCATTATGCCATGGGCAGTGATGAAGAAAGATGGGGAATGGTTCAAAAGAAGTGCAGTGGGGTCTCTTAAATGGTTCACATGAGTGGATTTAGTTAATGTCAGACTAAGTGCTAGAGGTTTCAAATTCATGTCGCAATACGTAGGTGACAATATGATATTATGGAGCTTTGATTCAGAGATTGAAATGGTTGGGTTTGTCAACAATAAATTCTTCTGGGAGGACTATTTTCAATCCATGGAAAGATGGAATAGCTCGCTAACGCCCAAATCAAGAGTGGTTTGGGTCAGCTGTAAGGGAGTCCCATTAGATTGTTGGAATAAGGCCTTCTTTTGGAAGTTAGGATCTATGCTAGGGAAACCTCTTCTGGTTGAAGAGAAAACGTTATCTAGAAGAAGACTAGTGAGGGGTCGAATCTTGGTGATGACCTCATCAAATGAGTGTCCCAGTTCTATATCGGTTAAAACCGACGGGGGAGTATTTCTGATCTTTCTAATGGAAGATAGGGAGGAGATCGATACTTTCTAGGTGGAGACTCATCTGAAATAGAAAATGGAGATGGAGGAACCCGGTTTCAAATCTGCATCGATAAGCACAAGAGTTCAAATGGGCTCTAAACCTGAGGTTGTTTTAGAGATAACTCCTAGCTTTGAGAGTGACAGGCTAGGAAAGGTTAAGTATGGGCAGATTGTGAAAGCTGACAAGTGGCCTATGGGAGAGGCGAAAACTAGCAAGTCTGATGTGAAGAGGGTATGGGTTGAGGACAAACGTTACTTTTCTAAGCCTAGTAAAGTAAGTGCAGAATAAGCTTTGGAAAAAGGAAAGGGTAGGTGGTTTCGCAAACCCAAGACAAGGACTCTGTTTACTTCAGAAGACCAGGTGGAATCACAATAGGCAAGAAGAAAGAGCTACTATCGAGTGCGGGCACTTTCGTGGAACAAAGTTCAGAGTCCTTTGAATCTGACAATGGTGTGGAAGAGCTGGGCGACTTTCAACAAGAATTAGGTGAATGTTCAAAAGGTGGACAAACTGATGGGTTATTCAATAAAGCGGAGGCCCATTGCAGGGTCATGATAGATGATTGGAGAGGCCCAGATAATATAAAGCTAGACCAAGCACATTAGCTATCTGTAGACCTCTTCAATTCGACATCTTTTTCTTCAGATGGATCATTAGTGAACAGGGTGGATTCGACCCACTTGTCACCAATGAGCCATAATGAAACTGTGTTGGATATTCCCAGCATCCAGAATGGTATAGAAGCAAAGGAGAGAGAGGTGACAGATTCTGAGGAATCAAGTGTTAGGGAGGTAGGAAGCAATCAAACAAACTCTCCTGAGAGCCAGACTGAACGAGATGATTGTGTTATAGCAAAAATCCATATCCTTGAAAAGAATAGAGAACATGGAGATAGGAAGGGTTCTCCGACTCTTTGAAGAAAAGAAGCCAGGGAAATAGAGGTTTTTCTGCTAAAAACCACCCGATGCAAACGAGAAACTCAAAGTTTAAAGAAGTAAGAAGTGGCAGGGAAACGGTCTTAGGGGATTAACAACAAAAGGCATGTAATGCATCTTGGTTTGTAGAAGATGAGGTAGCTAAAGTGATTGAGAAAGGGGTGGCTATAGGGGCTATAACAACTAACAAAAGCTCGATCAAAGAGAATCAAATTATGAGGATTGACAATGACCACTGGAACATAGAAGAGGAGATTGCAAAAGTGGTGGAGACTAGAGCGGCACTGGGATTCGACTTCAACAATAATGAATAAGAAATGGTAGAAGTTATTGCCAATAGAGAGATAGAGGACAAGATCAGATTCAATACAGAAAGAAGGTAATTTTGGTGGTATGTCCGTTGTTTGTGGTGGGATTTTCTTTTCTTTATGTTAGCTCTATCATGGAATGCAAGAGGTTTGGGCAAGAATGAAAAGAGGAGGATGATAAGAGGTTGGGTCAAGTTTGTTAATCCAGTGGTGTGTTTTATCCAAGAATCCAAAATTGTTAACTTTGATAGAAGTATTATTCATTCGCTTAGTGGTACTCAGCTACTGAGGGGTGTTGCAGTTAATGTAGAAGGAAAAGCGGGTGGTTTGATTTCTCTTTGGAACGACACCAGGTTTGAAGTAAGTTCTTGTATTAAGAGATTTATTATTCTGGTTGGTAAGCTCCTGAAAGAGAAAAGGGAGGTAGTGTTCTGTAATGTTTATGCGGCCAATATAGAGAGTGATCGCAAGGAGTTATGGGATGAGCTTGTAATGCACCGAAATTCTCTTCATTTGCATTGGGTTATTGATGGCGACTTCAACACG
Source organism: Dipteronia sinensis (assembly GCA_033220585.1). NCBI lineage: Eukaryota > Viridiplantae > Streptophyta > Magnoliopsida > Sapindales > Sapindaceae > Dipteronia > Dipteronia sinensis. The sequence goes on from JANJYJ010000080.1 coordinate 21,091, forward strand.
GTCCTCGACCCTTCGGAAAGGAAAAGTGGTCCTTGCAATATGGGTTCGATAAGAAATTTCTCTAAGTTTCTTCATCGGGCCAGGCTGATAGATATTCCACTTCATGGAATGACCTTTACCTGGACAAATTTTAGAGACCAAGCCTCATGGGCAAGGCTTGATAGATTTGTGATTTCCCCTTCTATGCTCAACTGGTTCCCGAGATTAATTCAAAAGGGTCTCGCAGGATGTTTGTCGGATCATAATGCTATATTGATTGGAGAACCGGTGGAAGATTGGGGCCCTTGTCCATTTCGGCTCTATAACGGATGGTTAGAGGACAAAGACCTAATGAAGGAAGCTATTTTAGGTTGGAACTCGGGTAATCAAGGTGGATCAAAGAGCAAGATTCTGTCTGCAAAACTCAAAGCTACTAACCATAGAATTAAAAATTGGGTGCATCTATCCGTGAAAAATTCTGTCTCTGCCAAACTCTTAGAAGCCAAGCTGGTAACAATTGAAGCATCTGCTAGGTCTATAGGATGGTCTGAAAATTTGAGGAAAGAAAGACTGCAGGTGTTATCAGAATTATGGAGACACTTAAGAGTGGAATAGCAAAAATGGCATCCAAAATCGAGGGTAAGGTGGTTGAAGGACGGGGACAAAAATACAAGATTTTTTCACAACATGGCTAATGCGAGAAGATGCGAAAATCAGATAGGAGATATTGAGGTGGAGGGCAGAAGGGTCTCCTAACCAGCTAAGGTGAGAAGAGGCATCTTGAATTTCTTCACCAATCATTATAGAATTGTGAGGTGGAGCCGCCCAAGAATCAGAGGTCTTGACTTTAAGAGAATCTCCACAACTGAAAATGCTTTCCTGGAAGCTCCTTTTTATTCAGAGGAAGTCACGGAAGCTTTTAAAAGTTGCGATGGCTCCAAATCTCCTGGGCCGGACGGGTTGAATTTCAACTTCTTTAAGGCAAACTAGAAGATCATAAGTGGTGATTTTATGAACTTTTTGGCTGAATTCTATCTGGATGGTGCAACTGTGAACGCTATAAATCAGACTTTTATAGCTCTCATACCAAAATGGAGTCGTCTGGGGTCTTTGAAAGACTTTAGACCTATTAGTTTAGTAACCTCGATGTATAAATTACTAGCCAAAGTGTTGGCCAACCGGGTGAAAAAGGTGATGGGCTCGATTATCGGCGAAGTTCAAATGGCTTTTGTTAGCGGTAGACAAATCATTGATGGGTTTGTCATAGCGGAGGAGATAATTCACAAGTGGAAGAATGATAAGAATGGTGGCCTCTTAGTGAAGTTAGATTTTGAGAAAGCTTTCGATAGTGTGGATCATGGCTATCTCAACTTTATGATGGGCGAAATGGGTTTTGGAAAGAGATGGCGACAATGGATGAAAAACTGCATTGTGTCTCCTTCCCTCTCGGTTTGAGTTAATGGTTACCCCAAGGAGCAATTCGGGATTGAGCAAGGCATGCGTCAAGGCGACCCCTTGTCGCAGTTTCTATTCAATATTGCTATTGAAGGCCTTCATAGGTTATTCGTGAGAGCCAATGAGTTGGATCTTATGAGAGGAGCAAATTTTGAAGGTAATAATGTCCATATTTCTCATCTCCAGTTTGCGGACGACACGATGCTTTTCCTTCAACCTAAAGTGGATTATCTTCTCAACGCTAAGAGGATTTTAAGATGCTTTGAGTTAGCATCGGGGTTGTGCATGAATTTCCACAAATCCAGTGTGACCCGAATTGGTAAAGTAAGGATGGGAGAAGAAGATTGGGCAAAGTTGTTCTTATGTAAGGAAGGGTCTTTGTCGATCCCTTATTTAGGCTTACCTTTAGGGGGTAGGCCTAGTGCAAAGGCTTTCTGGAACTCGGTGGTCTCTCGGATTGAAAATAGGTTAACCCTGTGGAAAAGATATTATCTGAATAAAAGTGGAAGCCTTGTTCTGATCAAAGCGGTGCTTGCCAGTATCCCGATAAACTTCATGTCAGTTTTCAAAATTCCTATCGGTGTGGCGAAAACCATCGAAAGACTGCAAAGGAATTTTTTTTGGGGCGACGATTTGAGCAAGAAAAAACTGCACTTGGTTAATTAGGAGTCAATGTGCAAAAGGAAAGATTTAGGTGGTTTGGGGATTGGTCGTGTTGGGGAAAAAAACTCTAGTCTCTTGGCTAGATGGATATGGAGATTTGGGTTAGAAAATGAGTATCTTTGGAAGAAAGTTTTATGCGCTAAATACCACCTCCAAACGAGTAGTCTTAGATGGGATTGGAATTGCACTCCTTCTAATTCCCCTTTCGTGAAGGCCGTGAGCAGCATTTGTAATGGGAGCTCTACTTCGGCTAATATCTTGAATGACGGCATCAAAGTCATGATTGGGAATGGGTGTAGAGCCAAGTTTTGGGAGGACATTTGTTGTGATGGGGTGCCGATAAAACTCGCCTTCCCCAGAATATTTGCGCTTGCTACGAAGAAGAAAGGATTGGTAAAGGATTTTGGTAGCTGGTCCAGTGATCGATGGACTTGGGCTATCCCTCTTAGAAGGCATGTGTTCGATTAGGAGATTGATCAATGGAGAAGCTTTCAAACTTTTTTAGATTGTGTTGCTCTGAGAAAAAACATAACAGACACAGTTTTTTGGTCTTTTGATTCGAAGGGAGTTTTCACAGCTAGATTCTTTAGGAAGAGTTTTGAAAGAGCTGTTGTTGGTAGAAAGGAAGTGCATAACTATATTTGGCAACGGATTTGTCCTCCCAAAATAGAGACATTTGCTTGGCAATTATTGAGAGGTAGGATCCGGTGAAAGATGTTCTTCAACACTTCGGTTGTGGCCCAACTTCTGGTATGGAATGTGGCTTATGTAACACTATTTCTGAATCTATAGATCATCTATTTCTCTTATGTCCCTGGCCCTAGAAGGTCTGGACAGCTGCCATGAGTTGGTGGAAGGTTTCGAACTGTCATAATGCCACGCTGAAAGGGTGGCTGTGTGGCTGGCACGGTCTGTGCCCGTCGTAGAAGTTCCAGCGCGTTTGGGGCACTCTGTTTTACGCCGCAGTTTGGACCATTTGGGAGTCCAAGAACATGCTGGTTTTCTAAGGCAAAGTTCTGAGCGTGGATCAAGGTCTTGACATGGATAGATTCAGGATCGCATGGTGGTTCAAACACCATGGGAAAGGCTGCACCGAACCTGTGACGACAATTCTTCTCAACTTGAGGGAACGTTGTGTGGACAAAAATAAGGTGAAGACTTCTAAGCTTGAAGAGTGGATTCCGCCTGCTTTGGACTCTTTTAAGTTCAACGTAGATGGATCCGCTCGTGGGATTCCAGGTCCGGCGGGAATGGGGGGTGTCCTACGGGACACGTACAAATGGTAAAATCCTTTGTCTCTTCTCGTCTTTTTTGGGGTTCATGGAGGCGATAACGGCTGAAATTTGTGCCATCCAAAAGGCTTGCGATCTCTGTTATTCTAGACATGATACCAGGGGAAGAAAAATAACTATTGTTAGTGACTCTAAGGTGGTTGATGATTGGATTAATAATGACGGCATTGGTAGCGTTGCTCATCTGGATTGTATTTTGGACATTCGTAACAAGCTCAGCTTTATGACTAACACAGTGGTGATATTCAATCCGAGAGGTTCAAACTCTTTTGCTAATATGCTCGCCAAGAGGGCTTCGTCGAATGGAGGCGACATGATGATCTGGAGTTTATAGTGCTTTTTGAAGCTGTTTGCATTGTGTTTCGTTGCTTGTGTTGCTGTCTCCCTCTCGGGGTTTTGTTTTCAGCTTCTGCTCTATTTTCTGGAGTTGGGTTTTTTTCCCTTGTCTGTCTTGCTTTCTAGTGGTTGGTTTATCTCTTGTTTGTTCTGTTCCTCTGTGGCCTGTTGGCCATTAATAATAAATCTGTCGTTAAAAAAAAAACAAATCGAATAGCAACCCATCCTAGAGCAGGAACAATGATGGTGTTAAGTTTTGGTGGATCAACCAAGTTATATGACAGTGGATCACTCGCATAATCGAAATTCCATTTACCCATCCAGGCCACAAAGAAGCTGAAACCATGTAAATGCATTGGATGACTTTCTGAACTCACAATAGTAGTTCCTTGGAACACTATTTCAACTTGTTCAACATAATTTAACATCTTCACTCGTGTCCCTGGAGTTGTGTATTCTGGGAGATTCCCCCTATCCCCTGTGAAGTTGTAGATTACGGGTGGCACGTCTGGAAAATTTGTTGTGTAAACGTCGCTCAATTCCTGTACGTACGTAGGCATGCAAATCCAGTACTTAAAAACAAAATATATATAATCCTGGATAGAGTTAACATAAGGATTGAAAAATATATTGCCTACTTGGTGTATGCTTGTAGAATGTCAATAGAATGAGTAAAGTAAGTAAAATTGTTTAAGCTTGAAGCAAGCCTATCAGGCTATCACCACGGGCCTCACACGATTTATTAGGACACGGCATGTGATTCATAGTAGTTGTTATAAGCATAGTTTGAGTGATATTTTTCGGCACATGTATTGGATATTCTTTACTTGCTAAGCTTCTTAAACTTTTCCCAAACTTTACAGCAGCTTCAGTGTCATTGCAACCAGGAAGAATTGGAATACAGGAGTAAATGGAGGAGTGTAATCGCCTTCGTACTCGAAAATTGCTGTGGAGGTTGAGTTGTCAAACGGAGTACCATGAGTATCGAACAAAGGAGAGGCAATCATGTAATAGAGGCTAGGTTCCTGGTTTGCTGTAACCAAAACATCGAAGGTTTGTCCTGAAGTTGTTGATATGTAATCTGTAGTTTACTGGTTTCAGGTATGCTCGGTCTTGCCCTACCATTGTCAAATTGTGGTTTGCTATTCCAAAGAATATCTCTTTGTTCATTACATCATTGACTATTCGAAGCATATAAGTCTTGTTAGGTTTAACTTTCAACCAGTATGTTGTGTCTGCAATACAAAAGTTATGATATCATAATATATATATATATATATATATATATATATAATTATATATATATATACACTTGTCAACTGTCAAGGTCAAGTTTCAAAACTAATTCTCTTCTCAGCAAATAGATGAATCTAATCGAATTGGATATGAATGAATTATGATGAATTTAGTTCATTACTTGGTACATCATTTGAGTTGATTTGTAGACTAATTTTTTTGGATTGTACAGTAATACACTAATACTCTTGAGTCTTAACTTAATTATAGTCAGATATATCTTGTTTGGAAAAAGTTAGGATAAATATCATTTTCATCCATATGGTTTACCATATTATCCGTTTCAGTCCTCGTTGTTCCAGTATTGGCTAATTTAGTCCTTCTGTGGCGGTTTTCGTTAAAATCAGGTCTTTTGACATGACCAGAGGGTAAAATAACGATTTTACTCTTCTAATAAATATTTAAACGATTTAAAATAATAAATTTTAAAATGAATTCAGTGGAGATCTAGATTGGATCCCCACCGTCCATCTCGCTCATCTCATGAGATGTACGGTGGGCATCCAATCTGGATTTCCACCTAATTACAAAAAAAAAACTTAAAAAAGAACTTGAATGGATCTTTAATATTCCATCATGATCAACAAAAACTCAAACCCAAACAAAGATATTTTCTTGGATTTAAATAGAAGATCCAGATCTCCACCAAATCGAAAAATAAAAAAAATTCTTAAACAAAAATGAAATTTAATCACACTCAATCAAATAAACAAAATAAAGATTTTTTTCTTGGATTTAAAATGGATTTAGGGGAGGTGAAGATCCACCTCTTGTATAATTTCCCAGATCTCCATCTTCTCTCTCCTCTTCAACCCATAAGCAAGAATGAACACCAGACCACCATCGTCGCCATTCTCAGATCTCCATCATACATTCATACAAACCCAGAACAAAATAAGTTTTTCACCATCCAACAACCATCAACCCCAAGCAAACAACCACCTCAATCTCTAGCCACACCATCTCCATCTCCATCCAGAACCAAACAAAAACCCGGCCACCACCACCACCATCACCAAACCCAAACCCACCCACACATAAACACAAATACAACCAGATCGGAGTGAGAGATTAAGATGAGATCGAACTCAAACGGCGATGACCAGAAGCGACAGCGACGGTAATGACCAGAAGCGACGACGATGACAACGATGACCAGAAGCGACGGCGATGTCCAGAAGCGACGATGATGACGACGACCGGAAGCCCAATCGAGTGCCGATCTCTTCTTTCTCGATCTCTCTTTACTTCTTCTTCTTTCTCAGCTTCGGGGTTTGACAATGGGTGGTTGATGGTGGTGGTGGTGGTAAGGGATAGAGAATAAGATTGATGTGTTTGGATCTGATAGTTAGAGATAGAGAATAAGATTAGGGTTTTGTTAATATTTTTAATTATTTATTTTATTTTTAAATTGTTTTTAATTTTTATTATTTCATTTAATTATATTTATTAATTTGAATTAGTGATTAACGATCCATTTACCAATATACCCTCGCTTGTTTAACGGAACCCTAACAGAACCTGACTGTAGGGACCAAAAAAATGATTAATAATGAACGTTTGGACCTGCATGGCCAATACTGAAACAACGGGGACCAAGACGGATAATAGGGTAAACCATAGGGACGAAAATGATATTTACCCAAAAAGTTATAGACCACTTTTAGAAGAATTCTCTTAAAAATAATAAACATTAAAGGAGGTTATTTGACATCTTTATCTAAGAGTTATGAAAAATTCTACAAAACATCAAAAGAGGTAATTTGACGTACATTAAAAAATAAAATAAACTCAACAATAGATTTCAAAGTTTCAATAGAGATTTTTGATGATTATTTTCTTTTAGATAATGATTTGAAGTCTATATGTATTTTAATTGAATATTTATGTACGATAAAAAGATATATATTTAGAAATAATTGAAATAAAGGTTTAATTAATACCATTGGACCATGGGTATAAGTCTCCTGGTTGGCCGTTGATGGTGGGAGCAACAGATGTATTAGGTCTGCCCCCAGTATACATTGCATCACTAATTATGATCATCACATCTCCCCTGTACCAGCTTCCTGACTCAACAATATTACAAGTTATCAATCTTGCAATGAAACTATTGCTTTAAATTTAAAGAATAAAGGGTTTAAAAGAGAGATAATGAAGAAAAAAAAATGAAGAGATATCGAGGATAGACAATAAAGAAAATTAAATGAATATTTGAGGAGAAAAAAATAATACTAGTTTAAGTTATTTTTTATACATATTATTTTTATCATTTAATCCATATCCTTCAAAGCTTTTCAACTTATAGATTCACATATTACATTTTATTTAAAGTAAAGATTATATTAGCCTGTGTTCTGATAACAAAACTTTAAACGATTATGTAATGTTATATATTTATAAAACTTTTTTTTCCTTGAATCTTTGAGTCTCTGCAATTTTGTTATTACACTGTGTAATATTACTGTTAAATCACCATGACCATGAGTTAACTGAGCATTTGATCAACAAAGCTGATCAAGGTAGGATCAACAAAGCTGATTAAGGTCTGCTCAAGTAACTGTTGTTGCTAGCCTGCCTCAACAAGCTTTTGTAACTAACTTCTGCCACATTAGTTCACAAGATTTTTACCATAACCAACTTGCCATGTCAACATTAATGTAAGCTAATGTAAGTGCCATGTCAAATTAAGTTTGTTAGTACGTGTGAATCTAGGGAGTTAGTTTTGTGAAAGCTTTGTACACTGTCCATGCTATAAAAAGGTAAATTGAAACCCTAATTATCGATTCAATTTAATGAAATACTTTCACTAATTTTCACATTATTTTTCATTGTTTCTCTCTCATAAACTTTTAGGGCATCAGAGCTCTGGGACTAACAGTCATAACAACACCAAACAATACTGGATAAGTTGGTGGTTCTGGTTAGATCAACGATAGTGTAATTTGATTGAAAGATGAAAAAAATAGTAGGTATAAAGTTAGAATACCAAGAACGATGGTGTGTTCCTCTAAAGGGCCGGGGAATGGATAAGTGGTTCCAACAGCAGGTATAACGACAATGGGACCATGGACCGTGGCACGTGTCCAGTAACTGTGGGCATGCCACCATAGGGTTCCTTCCTCTGCTGTGAACAACACCACATATGTGAAGTTGTGTCCTTGTTTAACTCCACACTGTGTTATGTACTCTGGACCATCATACCATGGGTTTCTTGGTTGCTTCACTCCATGCCTGCATATATACATGTTGAGAATCAGTGCCTTACCAAGACATTGATTCAACACAGTACCTGTTCTGAATCCTGCAAGCAATATATATTTCCAACCAAGAAATATCTAACAGATACTATCTTAAATTAAATCAGTACCAACAATCTGATTTTAGAGACAAACTGAGAATATAACTAATTCTCAAACAACCAGAAAAGTAATACCACACAACCTGTTCTAATGTATTTATATATATGTATATAACTTCCACTAGATTCACTAGCAAATACTAGAACAAATGGTATAACAACAGATTTTAAACTAACCACAAACTATTATATATAATATTCTGTACTACAAGAGAACATAAAATATATGTATATATATATATTTGTTCGGCAGTATTTTAGATATACAAGAAAAAATAACAGCAGCTTATACTTAACAGAACAAAGAAACAAATATATGCAAGATAAATAAGCAAAAACAAGAAAAGAATGAAATACACAGATTTATCGTGGTTCGACTCAAATCGAGTCTACATCCACGTTGAGCCCTTCACCGGAGCTCTCTACACTATATGATTGTCTTTACAAGCCAAATAGAAACTCAAGCTCTCACAAATACAACTAACAACTCACAATAACACAAGATCTGTCAACAAAGAGTGAACAGATCTCACAAAGCTCTCTCGTAAATCAAGATTACAACATCAATCACTCAATCCTCTCTACAAAGTGTATACAAACACTTAAATCACTCTCAAGTTACAATACTCTCACAAATTACAGAGAAAAATCACTTGGATTCATCAAGATTTACCAAGAACACAAGAGAGAAGAACAAAGAGAACTTTCGAGAGAAAACCAAAGAGAGCTCTGAACCCTAGTCTGTAAAAATGAATTAACCAATGCAATTTCTCTCTCTTCCTTACATATATATATATGCTTATCTACAAGGCACATGTGTAGTATAAATTAGACCAATGAGACTTTGCCACACTGGATTCCATCACGTGACTTATCTCCTGATCTTCAGATATTTTACATGCCCAAAACGACATCGTGTTGCTTTTAATGAGAGAAATGGATAGCTGGAACAATCAATTGTTAGTTGCTGGGCTGCTATTGGGCTTCTGCATTTGGCTTCCACGAAAATATATATGTTGGGCTAACCTCTAATTTTCACAATACACAAGAAAAACAAATTCAGATTTTGACAGAATCTGATCATTGTATCTGATATGCTGGAAAAAATAACTTATGAGCTGAGATAAATGACCAGTGAATGGTGACATCATATCTGCCGTAATTGTAGACATTAACAATGGCATTGTCACCTTTTCGAACCCGAATGGTTGGTCCAGGGAAACTCTCATTTACAGTCAACATGCTCTTTGTGCTGCACAGCCTCGTAAAGTTTGAATCTCTTAGCTGCAATCAGGAATTCATTAATTAATGTCCATCAAGATATAATCTATGCATACATTTTTTTTTTTTCATAATTTTCTTCACAGTTATCTCAACAGGATCACATGGAATCAGTTGGTAACTATTGAAATTATATATCAAACGGTATCCAAACTTAGAAGGTCAGTGTCAATGGTGTTATTGTTATAAAACTAAAACCTATGTGCTCATAAATCATACAAATATTTAGTCTAGATAAAATTAATTATAAGCAAATACAATATGAGGCAAATTGACAAAATTGAACACAAAATACAAAGTAAGAAATTCAAGTTTGGAGAAAGGGAGAGGCAATTGGATGGCTGTACAAAAGCCGGGATTCCTCCACTCATTTGGATAGTAGTAGATATCTAGGATCCACGATACAACCCTAGTGCTCATAGTTAGTCTTCTTAATAAACACGATTATCGGAAGACAATATCAAGTCTACAAAGTTGAAGTTGCCAATTGAATTTGTGTATGTAATCAGGGGTGGAGGCCGTGGAGCCAAATATTCGAGTTTGGAGGGACCAATATACAGAAATAAAATATTTTATGGGAGCCAAAGTGAAAAAATTTGGTGCACCATTATAAATTAACGGTGTAGAGGCAAAAACATCTTTTGTCTTGTGATAAGACAGGTTATTGTTAATTATCTCTATAGTTTTTTTTTCTTTAAAATAATGAAAAAAGTTAGAAAAAAAAGTTTAAAAAACAAAATAAAAAAGAAAGCGTTGAAGTGAGAGATCTGGAGAATTTCTTATATCTCTTCAAAACTCCATCAGATGGAGTGTCTGCATTTTACTTTAAGATTTTTGATCTCATATGGTGATCGTCTCCATCTCAGATGAAGGATCTCCATTTGAGATGGAAGAGATGGAGCATCCATCTCTATCTCCTCTTTGGAGTTGGTTGCTCCTGGAGAAGGAGTGATCTACTCTAGTGAGAAGTAGATCCTTGTGCGGAGGAGCAAATTCTCCAACGTCAGAGGATTGACTCTATCGACGGTGGAGTTAATTTGTATTTTTGATTGTTGTAATTTTTTTATTTTTGTGTGTGGGTTATGATGTTGATGATTATTTGATTATGGTTTGATGATAAAGAGTGTTTGTGGATTGATGATCGTATTTTGACAAATATGAAGTTAGGAAGAGATGTTTGGGTGACGAAAAATGTTAGATTTTCAATGATGAAGATGAAATTAGGCGAAGAAGTTAGCTTGTTGAATCTGAAAATTTTATGTTTTTGGGAGTGAGAAAATGGCAAGGGATATCTTCGCCGGTTTTTGAAAAGTTGATTTCAAATGTAAAACTACAAACCTAAAGTACATTAAGTGCAATCTATTCTAACAACAACAACAGTATTAGCAGTAGTAGTAATAAGGGGAAATTACATTTAACTTGTTAAGGTTCGGCCTTAAGACACTAGATGGAAACGTTTTGGATATTCTATACAAACAACTAGGAGTGGCAATTTGAGTTATCGTGCCATGTTTCCATAAACTCAATCACGGCTCATTAAGCTTATCTTGTTATAAGTTGAAAATCAAACATGAGCTAATAAATTATTGGGTAGCCCGATAAGACCCATGTAACCCATTAATTTATAAGTCATGTCAATTATCATAAGTACATAAATCATCATTTCATTAATCCATTTACATATTTACAGTTATAAACTATTTAAGGGGTTTATTTGTTAAAACAATTTAAAACTGGTTAGGCTTCTCTAGTAATACACAAAATTATGATTAATCTATTAAAAAAAATTAAATGTTTAAAATTTAGAATTTTGATCAAAACAATTAAGTTTTATCCACTTAAAAATTTAAACTTTATTTGTTTTATCTACTAAAATTTTGTATAAGCTATTTTAATGTAAAAATAATTATTTATAACTATATAATTATAAATTACATGTTTATCTTTAACATTTAATCGTGTTAAATGGTTTAGCGGGTTAAGAGATGAGAAGTTCAGTCCAAACACAACCCGATTACTTAACAGGTTTATCGTGTTGACCCGTATCCAAAAAGATCTAATCTAAACTCACAAATATCGTGTTATGTCAATAATTGCCACCCCTACAAACAGTGGCGGACCTATAAATTTTAACGAGGTGGGGTACTTGAACAAAATAACAATTATATAAAAAAATAATGAAAATTTAAAATTATAATAAAATGAGTTTTTTATATAATAAAAATTGATGGTATAATGAATTTTAAATAATGAAAAAATAGAATACCTATCCGAGATGCACTAAATAATCTTACATTGAAAAGAACTAAAAACAAGAAAAAAAACAATTAAAATAATAATAATAATAATAATAATAATAATAATAATAATAATAGTAAAAACAACTTGAAAAATGAAAAATTATAATATTTATTCTTTAAAAAAAATTAAAATATAGTTTTATAATAAAAATTTTTGTTCTATATATATAATGAATTCACTTTAAATTTATACAAAAATAATTTATTAATAAATATTACTATAATTGTTTATGCATTTTTTATTCTTCGAATTATTGATTCTAAATATATTAGAATAATAAAATAAATAAAAATATAAATGATAAAACAAAATGAATCATAATAATAGATGCACTATTTTATTACAATAAATTAAAATTTGAGACTTTAGGGTTTATTGATCGGATATATGTTAGGTATGTCAAACTAAAAATATTAGAAATAAGAAAAAAAATCAAAATAATAATAGATAATTTATTGTATTAAAATTGAATTAAGTAAATCACAAATTAAGGGTAGTTAAGAATTTAACAATGACAAGAAAAAAAGTGGATTATTTTATTGTAGGAGAAGATGAAAATTTGATAAAAGAATCGGAAAAGAGTGTAAATAAAAATAGATATTAAAAATAGGATTTGATTTGCTTATAGTGAGAATTGAACATTTACTATCATGGTAAAACCAAGAAATTATACCAACGCTGTTGACTAATGATATCTGTTATAATATATTATTTGTAATATATATATATATATATATATATATATATATATATATATATATATATAAACATAAAATCTTTTTTAAAAAAAAAATTGAGGTAGGGTCCTGCTCCTGCCTACAAAAACCCTTAATTAAACGAGAAAATCTTCAGAACACCATGTTCACCAGCTGAGTGGCATACCCGACCACTAAAATGTTGACACAATCATGTGTTAGCTTCTTGGATTATTTATTACATTTTTCTCTTACTTTTTCTCTTTCTCTTTCCTTCTATATAGTATTTATTTTTTTTCAACAAAAGAGCTGATGCATTACATTTATGTGTCAGCATTTCAATAGTTGGGTGCACTACTCAGTTTGTACATCGATGATTTTCTTCTAATTAAACATAATACAATAATATAAAATATTTTTATAAAAAAAATACTTTTAATTTATTTTAAATAAAATAAAATATTTTAAATTAAATTTCAATACTACAAAGTAATTTATTATTGTTGTTAAAAAGAGAGAAGTTTAAAATAAAAAAGTAGAAGTTGGTGTTTAAGAGAATATAATTGCCAACTAGAGCTCTTGCAGTGAAAGCAAGTGGCTGCTAATATAAAAGAGAATGAAATTAGCAAAAACTTTGGGATTATTACAGTCCCAAGCAAGTTTAATCCCACTGATTTGTTTGTGAGATGTAATTATTTCTTCTTCTTTTTTTTTTTTTTTTGAAAGACAGAAAACATGAAACAGCAAAGGGTTAAAAGACATATTGGTCGACTACACAAATTAGTGGAAGAAATAAAACAAAAAGAAAAGGAGTACTTACAATAAAATCATAGTAATGGACTGCTGGTTGACTACTCTGAGATTGAGACTGGAACAGTATGGGGACCAGCACCAGCTTATAAAGAAGAAAGAGTCCAAAAAGCCCTAAAAATGAAACTCCTGAGAACCCATAACTTTAACCTTGGCCTCTTGCTAAAATTATGATGGAAGTTAAACCCTCTCTATCTCCCTCTTAAATATCTTCCATAATTGAGATTTGAACCTATATAATAATAATTAATATAAAGTAAAATAAAATTACAATAATACAAGCGGGATTACTACCAGGCTTCCTAATTAGTAATTATGTCTAAATTTAGCAAATATCATAAACCGACCCTCGTTGAATATATGTGCAACTACTACCGTTTTTCAACTACCATGCACCCTTGAGCTCCAGCTACTACTGCCTAGACATGACGCCGGTTCCGGTCCCCGGTTTGTGTGTGTGTGTGTGTGTGTGTGTGTGTGTGTGATTTTGAGTGATTTTGGGTTTGTGATAGTTGCGTGTGTGTTTGAACTGATGAAGTGATTAGGTATTGGAAATTTAGGATTGGATCATTTGGGTATTTTCATATTTTCACGCGTAGGATTTGATTGGGTATTTTTGGTGTAGGGTTTGAGGGTTTGATTGAATGTTTGGAATTTTGGATTGTTTTTTTTTAAAAGGAACCGAACCGGTGGAACCGCCGGAACCGAAACCTCTTAAATTCCAAACACTCAATCAAACCCTCAAACCCTACACCAAAAATACCCAATCACACACACACACCAAAAATACCCAATCAAATCCTACGCGTGAAAATCTGAAAATACCCAAATGACCCAACCCTAAATTTCCAATACCTAATCACATCACACACACACACACACACACACACACACACACACACACCTAAATTACCTAATCACTTCATCAGTTCACAAATTTCCAATACCTAATCACTTCACACACACCTAAATTACCTAATCACTTCATCAGTTCACAAATTTCCAATACCTAATCACTTCATCAGTTCACTTCATCAGTTCACAAATTTCCAATACCTAATCACTTCATCAGTTCACACACACACACACACACACACACACACTCACTCACACACACACACACACACACACCTAAATTTCACACACCTAATCACTTCATCAGTTCACACACACACACACACACACACACACACACACACACACACACACACACCACACACCACACACCACCACCACCACCACAAAGTCACAAACCCAAAATCCGAAGAGATCAAAGAGAGAGAGAGAAGAGATCGGATATCGGAGGCGATGAAGAGGAGATCAACGATGGATGAAGAAGAGATCGGTGTACCGGCGACGGGATAGGTGGATGTCGGCGACGAGAAGAAAAGAAGGAAAGAAAGAGAGAAAAAAAACAAGAGAAAGAAAGAGAGAGAAAGAGAGAGAGATATCTGAGAAAGTGAGATACTAAGATTGAGAAGAGAGAAAGTGAGAAGTGAGAAAGAAAGAGACTGTGAGAGAGAGAAAGAGAAAGAGAAAGTGGCGTGGGAAAAGGGTAGGGTAGAGGTAGAGAGGTTTAAATATATATATATATATATATACAAATGTTGGAACCGCCGGTTCGAACCGGGCGGTTCCTCAAAATTTAAAACCGGAACCGGAACCGTTTTTCCCAGTTCCGGATCCGATTTTTTTTGGACGGTTCGGGTTCGGTTCGGCGGTTCGAACCGATTGGCGTCATGTCACACCAATTTATCAACTACCAACCCTCCTTCTGGGACCTAGCTAGCACTGGTAAGGTACAACTTTGATTTCTAATATTTAGTCAAAACTTCTGGTATTAAACAATATTATTTACTTTTTAATTATGAATTTTGACTATTTAATCACAAGACTCTTTATCGGACATAATGGTCCCGTTTGGCATGCGAGATTTGATTGAATTGGATTATTTTATGAGATCATATAGGATTGAGATAAAATTGTGATCGGATTGGATTGGATTCCAATGAGTGTTTTATGTTAAGTAATTACCTTCACATGACCAAACAAAACATAAATTCAAATTTCGAAATATGTTAAGTAATGAATAACTTTAAAGATTAAACTTGTAAATAAGAGCTCAAACAATAATATAAACTTCAATGATGAGTATTAGGTTATCTTTGTTAATTTTTCATACTCGTTATATGATAGTCGAACTAAATTTTCATAGGAAAACATGTTTGGAAAAAATGGAAAAAAAAAGTAGTGATCAAATAGAAAAGTAATAAGACTCTATAATATCTTTTTAACTATTATAATTAATTTTGAGTTTAACCGAATTGTTTCAATTATATGAGTGTGAAGGTTACACAATTGAGTTAACCTTGTCTTGTTAGCACATTCCAATCTTGATAGGAGTAATTTAGAATACAATAGATCAAGTTTAAATGATTATACCCATTATGCATATATATATATATATATATATATATATATATACAATTTTTCTATTTTCAGTTCGTCCTGATATATGTATATATTTTCTACTGTCAGTTCGTCCTGATATAAAATATATCAAGAAGAAGAATGTGGACCATTAGATTTACATACTTTGACTCAAAGTGTATGCACTTGTCAAAACTTCTCCATAATCTATGGTCCACATTCTTCGTTCTGATATATTTTATATCAGAACGAACTGACAATAGAAAGACTGTATATATATATATATATATATATATATATATATTAGTATTTGGTTTTAAGATTATGTCTTGAATTTATTAACAACCGTTTTTGGCAAGGGTCCAAAGAAGAATATTTCATCGACCCGATACCTGGTTGGACCTTGAGGGGGACCATTCCTAGCTCCCAGGTACCTGAAAGCATCGGTGTCGCGATCTAGAATGGATCGATGCATGGTAGGGCCAAAGCCGCGGCTGCCTTGTTAACCTGGTACCAGATGAAGCATCAGAACTACGACCCAAAAAGGTCATGTGTCACGATGCGCCACTACTCATGATACCAAATGAAGGTTGTACCACAATACCACGTATCTAGTACCTTTCATCTATCTGGTACCTCCTACCTGGTACCTAAGTACCGCGGCTTCTACCTGGTACCCCAATACCGCGATATCAATCCAGAACCCCACCGAGATAGGTATCCTACCCGCCAAGCAAGAAAAATGTCGCCATGATGATACTAGCATACCAGAACAAGTGCCACGCCAATAAGAGCAGACCGGTACATCAGTGTACCACGCCATTAAAGTATAGAGTCAGAATTTTACTCTAAGCAACACAAAAGGAAGAGTTGACTTCCTCATCATTTAAAGCGTCATAAATGAGACCCAAAGGTCAACCAAATCGCAATTTAAATGCAACAGTAATTTAAGGGATCAAATCCCCGGCCTTTAGCCTCAATCACCGTCCTTCAACGCCTAAATAAGGATTTCAACGATTCTCCATAAAGAGAACCTGATTCTCAAGAATAAGGAGGAGTCCATAAATACGACAATTAAAGATGAAGTTTGGGGAAGTCTTAGAGGCTTTTTTCTGTTCCAGAAATAGTGAGAGATTTCTGACCGCCATTGAGAGAGAAATATCCACTTATCGACACGTACGAGTTCTTCATCGCCATCTTTGTGTAAAAAGAGAGAGAGAGAGAGAGAGAAGCGATAGTTTTTGTAATTCTAAATTTTACCACCATTGTTACGAGCCCATTGATTAATAAAACAGCACCATCTTTTATCTTATACACATACTATTGTTCCTCTTTTCTTCTATGTTACGTTCATTCCATCTAGATCACTGTATGAGAGAGATATCTCCTTGACCACAACCTACCTGGTAGCGGTCTGATGGTGTTAATTGAAATTCCTCACCCAGAGTAAATTTTCAATGAACACTTTTTGGCGCCATCTGTGGGAACATTTCCACACCCCTTTAAAAAGCATGTGAATTTTATTTTTGCAGCATATTGAAAGGAGGCTTCGATCCTCCCAAGGCCAGCAAGATCAATCAGGGCACCAGTCAGTCGCTTCAACTCGGAGGGGTCAGAAGCGAGGAAAGGGGTCGAAGCACCGCAATCCAGCTCGAGCACCTCCAACAACAGCGCAGGCTGCTCCTCAGGCCCCGACTGCTGATGTGCCAAAATCGTGTTATAAAAATACTTACTTGCAAGTGTACGAATCGTGAAGATAAGTACAACGACAAGTAATGATCATTCCCACGAGGAAAAGTGATTTATCAACTAACACTAATTCTAATTCTAATTAAATAAAAGTAACCAAAAGATTGTTGGTGATTGAATTAAACTAAAAACTAAATTAAATTAATCTAAGAAAGCAATTTAAAAGAATTGGTGGTTTGTGATCAATGGAAGAAGAACTAGGTGACCGATGCTCCCCATATGTAATAATCAATGTTCATCAATTAACTCCATTAACAAGATTCAATCCAATTTAGGGTTCATTCTTATCTTAATTACGGTATTACCGTTATTCCTACTCGGGCTTAACCAAGTGCTTTCAACCACTACTCACCCTTTTCCAAGGTGTAATCAATAGCCAAAAACCCATTACGTGCAAGAATTTGTAAACCAACATTGTCTCACATATTCCTATGTCAAGAACAATTATACTTATTCAATTGAAAAGTAATTAAAACTACCTATATTCCTATAGCCCAATCTCAATTAATAAATTATCAAAACAAGCATCAATTAATTTTCATAGATCAATACAAGTCAAGAATAAGATACAAAATGAATTGAATAAATCTAAATTCGAATTGATGAATAAATGTAGAATTAAATCAAAACAAGAGCATCACATAGGTTCACATCGATTCCCTAGTATGGAATTAATTACACATGAAAAGATAAAAAGAAGAGGAGAAAGAGTTGATAAAACCCATGAATGTCTTCTTCAAACTTCCAAGTGCAACAAAGGTGGTGGTGTGATGGGGGACGGCCCCGTTGGTGGCTTGGGACCTCCTTTGGCTTCTCCCTCTCTCGAAATTAGGGTTCAAAGGGGTTTAAATAGGCTTTAGATGCTAAGCCAAGTCCTTAAACAACAAGGAAATCAATTCCCTTTTAGAACTCTATCTTTTTGGGATTTTATTTATTTCCTAATCCATTAAAATTGATTACTTATTAAAGGAAGATAAGGATTAGGTGTCAAATTGTTTCCCAAGACTCCCACTCACGTTCAAGAAAGTAATATTTCCCGTTCCGACAACTTGCAAAATAAATCCCGTCACTATTTACGGAATTATGACTGATCTAACCATCGGGTACAAAAACGGGCATAACTTCTTCTAGGAATATCGGAATTACGATCCGTAAAGTGCGCCGAAAACTAGACTTCCGAAGCTTTCCATCCATAGGTTGTAGGACACACAATGCAATTGGAGCTGAGAGATATGGACCCCGCAATATTGCTGTTCTGCACTGGCCGAAAATCTTCCTTTCCCGGAGTGTTGAGCGGCGTAGACCGCGGTGGAGGTTTATGCCTGGGAAGCGGTATGGACCACGGAAAAGAATAGAAAGCCAACTGAAATGTACCGCTGGATGTGCTGCGGTTGAGGTCATGCATGGAGAGCGACCTACGCTGCGGTTGTTGACAGTTTTGCCCTTTTTCTTCTCGTTTAAGCTCTTTTCCTTGAAAATATCATCAGACACTTCATCTAAGGAATGTGACCTACACATGCTCAACAAACACATAAAATACCTAATTTCACCTAAGAACAAAGCACAAATAATAGGAAATGGGTACCTAAAATATGTATAGAGATAGACCGATCAACTGCCCCAGCAGCAAGCCAGGCCATCGTGAAGCAATAGGCCATAGCCTTCGTAGAGAGCATCCGCCTCTGATTGGTTACAGAGGGTATCACCCCCCAACTCGCGGTACCCAATACCAGGGGAGATACCAGCCGACCAAGTACCAGGATACCTTTCTTTGACAGATTGGGTCCTTCGCCTCTAGTACAGTCCACGACAGACTTGGGCCCATACCCCCAGTTTCAGACCGCCTGTAAATTACCGACTCCGATAAGTAAAGTCTACCTTTGACATCCCACCTAAGGAGCATTACCACGCGGCCCAGCCGACAATTGTCGATAGGCAACCTCGATCAGCAGCAGGATGTAGCACTAATAACAGAAGAAGCAGTCGGGAAAATCCTCCCTAATGAGAGAACCGGGACGAAGCCTCTGTAGCATCAGAGGGGTCAGACAATGAAGACTTCCAGGTAGAGTCTAGGAACGGTGGAAACAAGCACCTCCAGTACCAGGTTTCCAGGATGATAAATGAGATCCAAGAGCTATAGAAGGGTAAGCACTGGGAGAACTGGAAGGACCCCTTGAGCGAGATGAACGTTCTTTTCTCTAGAAATATCAAGGAGGCAGAGCTACTCCCTAAATTCAAAATGGCGGACGATAAGTACTTTGGGACAGAAGATCCCCTGAGCCATATTGAGAGTTTTTTTCAACAAATGGAAGTCCAGAACGCTACCCGGGCCGCCATGTGCAGGACGCTCCCAACAACACTGACTGAATATGCCAAGACATGGTTCAAAAAGTTACCAGCATGTAGTGTTGATTCCTTTACCAAGTTAACCAGTGATTTCTATGCTCAATTCCAAGGTATCAAGCATCGCCCAAAGGATCCCATCCACCTGCAATACATGATCCATAAGCGGGGAGAATCACTCAGGTCCTACGTGGAAAGTTTCCATAAGGAAATAATCCAGATGGGGGTCTTCGCTGAGAAGGAGACCTTGGCCAACTTCAGGAGAAACTTGTGGGCTGGCAGATTGTTCCGATCCTTTGCAAAACACCCACCGGAGACATACCAAGAGGCCTATGGCAGGGCCCTCGAACATGTGGAAATAGATGAACAACTCGGGGTCAAGATAGAGCACGATGACCTGAGATCTGCCAAGTTCCCAAATAAGGAAGCTCCTAAGCTTGCACCGATCCAAAAGGGCCGGAACAAACCTCTCAATCGATCTACGTACCGGCTGCCACCTTACCAACCTCAGCGGGAGCGATACCAAGCCAAATGGACCCCTCCTAGAGCAACGCCTCTGTCAAGGGAAGCAGCATAGATAGCCAGATAGAAGGAAGGATACACTCATCACACCTCTTTCAATGCATCCCGTGAAACCATCTACCTTGCCATCCGTGATAAGGGGCTGCTCAGGAAGCCTAGTCCGATTAAGGCACTAGCTGATCAGCGAAATCGCTACAAATACTGCGATTTCCATGAGGATGCGGGGCACAACACATCAGAGTGCTACAGCCTACGCAACCAGACCGCGCTATCATGATCGTTCGAGAAACCAGTCCTGATAGCGACATTCCTGTTTGAACGACGGCACTGAAGAACAGGGACGTCATCTCCGTTATCATCGTCGATGCAAGTCCTCTTCCTGAGAGCGAGGTTCCCGCTAGTAGTGGCGTCATCGGTGAAGAATTGCTCGATACTATCACTATTGGGGGAAGACATGATAGCATAATCGGAGTTTTGTTTCTTGAAAGTGGAAGAGATTGAAGGCTGAAGAATGAAGAAGTAGAAAGCTAGGGTTAGCAAGGGTTTGAGAACTTTGTGAAGTAGAAAGAAGCAACTAGAATAAATTGTGGAGAAAAGCGAGAAGGATCGAGGTATAAATAGAGGAGAAAATGGTTACTTGCAACGGGATGAAAGGGTAATTAATAACGCGAGATAATCAGAAAGATAGTTTCGAGAAACGCAAGCCCCCAAATCTTGCCCTTTTTGAATTCAACCTATCCTGATGAGACACGTGGATAACCCATTAAATCAGTGTGTAAAGGGAAGATTTCTATTAACAGGATTTTTTGGCAAGGGATCAAAGGAGAATTTTCCAACTAGTATCAACCTGATAGGGGCAAGTCCTAGCTTTCGGGTGACCAGCGAGATCGGTACCACTACCTAAATGGAGCCGATACTTGGTAAAGTCAGGACCTCGATTACCTATCTACCTAGATTAGACACCAGTACCGCGAGCTAACGAAG
Source organism: Dipteronia sinensis (assembly GCA_033220585.1). NCBI lineage: Eukaryota > Viridiplantae > Streptophyta > Magnoliopsida > Sapindales > Sapindaceae > Dipteronia > Dipteronia sinensis. The sequence goes on from JANJYJ010000080.1 coordinate 42,588, forward strand.
GTATGCACCTCGTATTTATCGAAGCTCCCAATACCGTCTAAGGACCGGTACAATGATAACTTGTGTGCCTAGCGCCGAGCAAGTCCTTCAACATCAACAAAGATACCCGGTACCACGATACCCGCCTTAATACTACCTCGACTTCTACCTGGTACCTAGTACCTTGATATCTACTCGGAGCCCTGATACCCGATATTCTGTCGTTAGGGAATTGCGAATCCCAAAAAGATATTTCTAAAAAGTCATACGCAATGTGCTCTATAGTTATGAAAACTAGTAAAGCGGCAAGCGAGGGTATCGTTCCACAGGGAGGTGGGATTCATCGACCGTCTCTAGTTCTAGCTGTACAACACGCCGAGCGAACTCGTGTGTTGCGTGTGCGGAAAAATATATAATAATATAACTAAATAAATTACATAAATAATATATATATAGGATGGAATGGAGAGATGCGTGAAATGTGGATACTCTAGGGAAATGACTCAACCATGACAATCCTCCTAATTAAGCACTAGACTCACCTAGTCCCTCAACTGTGCAAGTATATGTTATAGGCTCGTGTCCCCTTAATTTATCTCTAATCTCTCTCAACATCTTAGAGATCACATCCACACAAAGCATGGATTCATTAAGTGTCGTGGCACAAATAAAAGAGCCATGTACGCCAACCTAGTGATACTCTCACTTTCTGATCATATACACGGGTTATTTTGTTAGGCATGTAATGCGCAACCGTGTGGGCCATACTACAGCCAGTAATTCATCCACGAGGCTAACCAAATACGGGATGGCAACCAAGTGAAAGCATTAAGAATACGAGATACCCTTACAACATGTATGTTATATGCTCGTGTCCCCTTAATTAATCTCTACCCTCTCCCGAGTGCATAGAGATTGCATCCATGCAAAAGCATGAATCCATTAAAGACTGTGAGACACACACACGAGCTCTACACGCCAGCCTAGTGATCTCTCAACTTACTGGTCAAATGTAGAGGATACCACGATGAGCATGCTAATGTGAACCACGCGATATATAACACACGGCCTAAATTTCATTTATAAGGTGGCTAACTGAATGAAAGCATTAAGCAATGAAATACCCCTATAACTACACGAGCACAAGAGGAATTCGGTTTATCTTTACTCTAGATACGGATTCGGTTTAGTCAACTCCCTAGGATGGCTAGACATGGAAAACAAGTTCACCAAATAACAATGTGCAAATAGTTGGTTGTTTTACATTAAGGACATTCAATCTAAGTTAAGGGTTCATCCTCTTGACTTAGGAATTATCCCAAATCAAATCATCACCCAATCCGGCCAAGGATGGATAATTGTGTCTTAATAAGACCCATTAAGCACAAGGATGTGAACCAAAGCCAATTTAGCAACTAAACACCTGAACTGAAACATTTTCTACTCTTTAGGGCTAAAATCCCTAACACTCAAATTACTCAATACATGGTATTTTGGCCATTCATTAACATACAAACACTCATGGGAAGCTAAATTACTCTAATCCTACATTAAATTACTCTACTTCTAATCCCAATCATGTATACACATCAATTTTGACCCTCCACGCATATGGATTTCAAAAAAAGAGTTTAATTCATACATAAAGCAAAGAGTAAAACAAAACCCAACCGAATTTAAGCACAAACACGCATATATTGCACAAGTGAAGGTTTACAATATTCCCCCAATCGGGGTTACACATCAAAGAACCAAAAATTACAAAGAAAAGAGTAAATAAGAGCAAACCATTGAAGACAAGTCCTCTAAAGATGCTCTAATCCTTCCTAGTTCGGACTTGGTCCTAAAACCACTCTTATTTCCTTGAAATCTATTCTAAAATGGATGGAGGATGGGTAAAATGGTGTGATGGAGGTGTATGGTGGGCTCCCATGGAGGAAGAACCTCCATGGGAGCTTAGGTCTCTCCTTATTTGGTGAAGAATATGAAGAAGATGAAGAAGATGGAAAAAAATGGAAGAGAGAAGAGAAGAGGTGTGAAAGAGGGGAGTGACGTGGGACGTTCTTCAAAGAAGTGAGAGAATAGGGGATATTTATAGTAAGGGAGGTTAGGGTACAAATTAGGAATGAAAGGACAAGTTTACCCATTAGAAAAAACCCTAAAAACGCAGATCTGGGCGTTTCCGCGGTATGTTCCGCGGTTCAACTAGACGAACTGAACCGCAGATTTGCTTCAGCTTGTTTTCCACGGTTCGTCATCATTTGGTCTTCCGCGGTACACTTTGACGGACCCACCTGTGGAGGACTTTCTTCCCATCTTCACGGTTCACATTTTGCACGTCTGCGGTATGCTCTGAAGAGGCGTACCGCGGAAATTACTTCTTTTGCCTTTCAAGATGCGTTTCGGCCCGGAAACACCCCGTTTTCGCACGATGACTTCCCCAAACCAAAATGAACCTGCACAAGGCTCACAAAACATATTATATACAAAAATACGCTCGGAAACAAAAGTAAACAATAGGAAATGGGGACCTCAAAAGGTGTATTTTGCGATGTTATCACACTTCCAAACCTATCTTTTGATCGTCCTCGAGCAAAACAAGAAATGAAAATAAAAAAATAAACAAACAACATATGAAACCTAAAAAATCTAGGCTAGTCCACTTTCGTAGGAAACACGGTGGCACTAGCATGTGCCACAAGCCATTTCAACTACTAGGCGATCCCTAGATAGAGAAGTTTTGTCTTCTGATGGCTTACAGTTACGACACCCACAAACGTATACTCTGTAAGAAAGTTGAGATGCAATCCAAACATACCAAATAAAGACTACACATGCATGCTAGTATCTCAAATATACCAATTAATAACAATGCTTCACACAATGTAAATATGCAAATACTTAGGATGTTTTCGGTTTACAAAACAACTACGCTCGAATGCCCAAGATAAAATTTGCCTCGACTCTAATCCTCACCGGATTTCAGTCATATATTTCCACTCGGAACCTAAGCGCACTCTCTAGCAAACATATGCAATTTGGAAGTTATGTTCATGGAATCAAATATATCGCATATGAGTATTTTCAATGAAAGCATATTTTTTTGAAAATTCATCTCATGGAAGGAATTGAAACGCCACGAACGTGGAAAGGGCATGCATCGACTCGCATTCCCAATATAGATTTCCTAAGAGATCAAATGGGTTTTCCCTCACTTGAAATGCGACCAAGGTGATTTAGGGTGGTGTATGGGATGGAAGATATGGTAGGAGTAGGAAGGATAAAGTTATCAATCATGCTAAGGTGTTATTACATTACAATACTTTGGTTTGCTCTAAAGCACATTACAACACAAGTGACTAGGCATTAAACTTTACATTGCACATTTGTGCTACAATTGTACCCAAATTGTGAGTAACTCTACATTGAAAGATTTGAAGGCTTAAGTGTTTATAATTCACAATTATTTTCTTTTTCTTTTTTTACATTTTTTTCATAAGCCTTTGCCTTTGCACATTTACACATTTTTGCCTAAATACACATTTTTGCCTAAATACACATTTACAAAATTTAGAGCAATATAGCTTCTCCTAAGCTTTACACCTTAACATGATCAATAACTAGGGAATGGCTTGTGTTTGGGTTGTGTAGGTGTATGGAGGTTTAGTATTTGGCCTCAAATTTTGCAATGTAAGCAATCATTGGGACATGGGAGTGTTTGGGCTATATTTTTAGTTTAAGAACACACTCAAGCCCAAAATCATTTCTAAAAGTCCATCTAACAAGGGAATACAAATCTTCAACAAGCATTCCACATGATGAGGTTCTATGGCAATCAATGCAAAGTTGAAGTACAATAAGATAACAATGAAGAACAAAATCGGAAAGTGTTTAAAGAGTAGAAACACAACCCACAAATTCATGATTTTTAGGCTAAGTGTAGCTCACGGGTAGTCTCCACTATTTTCCTAAGCTAAACAAACATAGAGATCTCATCCACCTCAACATCAAAAGATTGGCATGATAGAACAAGCTCCAAGCCAGTACGATATAGAGCAAGTACCACGCCAACATAAACAGACCAATACATCAATGTACCGCGATACCAGTATAGGGAGTTAGTTTCTCTTTCCCAGCAACATATGACGGAAGAATTGACTTCATCGTCATTTAAAGCACCATAAATGAGACTAAACAGTCAACCGAATCAGAGTTTAAATACAATAGTAATTGGAGGGATCAAATCCCACGCCTTCAGCCTCACTCAACGTCTTTCAACGCCTAAAGAAGGACTCTAAATAATCTTTATTAATATGACCAGATTCTCAGGAATATTGGGGTCTATAAATACGGCTATGAAGGATGAAGAAAGGGGTTCATGATATTTTTTAGAAACTGGTCTTGGGTTCTCTAAAGCTAGTGAGAGTTTTGAGACAATCACTGGGAAGATTTTCTAGCCACTTATCGACATATATGATTTCACCATCGTTATTCTGTGTAGAGAGAAAAGAGAGAATGATAGTGTGATAAATTATTCTCCCTGTAAATGATTTCCTTGATCAACAAAAATAGTACCATTCGCTTTGTCTCCATATATATATATATATATATATCATTCTTATCATTGGATTTCTCTTACTTGGGAGGTTTGTTCCTTACTCCTATATAAGGGGAATCCTGGTACGGAAGGTACCTACCCCGCTGCCACCTACCGGTAGTAGTTGAGACTGTTAATTAGAATTTTACTCCCCGAGTAAATTTTCGGTTAACATATTTATTTATATATTGTTTTTTTAATGTAGCCCGTGATCGGGGGACGGGCTCCCTGTCTTGACTAATGATGCATTTTCTTCCTCTTTCATTCACTGTGGATGCTTGCTTAACTTCTTTTCTCACTCCTTGCTTGAGCTTTGTTGCATCTCCCTCTTAATTAAATCTTGTTACATGTCTCTGACCCTGATGTAGTATTGATCTAAGGAGCAGCCTCCAGTATGAATCTGACTTAACCTATCCCTGAGCCGTGAATTATGGTAATCCTTCACTTTCTGGAACCTCTGTTATATTCGGTGTGGACTTGGTGGAAAAAATTCTTCTCTGGACCCCTATCATAAGCAGTTGTTGATGGGGTCGGTTCAAGTCAGGTACCATGGTACTAGGGTATGGACCGCGGTACCGGTCTTCTTTTGACATCAAGGTAGAGGTATGACGTGGTATCGAGATTCTATTAGATCATAGCGTCGATGTTTCCTGGTATCAGGAAACCGAGATGGTCGCGGTCCAACTACTATCTAGAATCAGCTCAATGGAAATCTCTTCTTGGGATCCCTTTAAGAGAATCTTCTATTTGGATGTTGTATTTAATTATCGTTTCAAGGGCCAGGTCAGGAGAGGTTCGTTTATTTCAAAACGAGAGATTATTGGCGTCGCACGTTTCTAAAAGTTGTTATTTCCCATGTTCTGAATATCACGCGCCATTAACGATCCTCTCCTTTTGTTACCGGTAACCATTTCCTCCTTCTATGAATTCCTTGACCTGCTCATTTGTTCCTCACATTGCTTCTTACTCTTCAGCGAAGGAAAGAATTTCAGTAAATCTATTGATGGCTATCGGGGTGGGCATCGGTAATGACCCTAAGCCTCCAGATGATATAGCCGATGACGATTTCATTTCCGTGGTTGGCGATGTGAGAGGAAGTGGAGATGTGGTTCCTTTGATTGGCAGGATGCTTGGCATTATGCAGGGAGCAGTGCGGGATGGACCGAGTCATCAGGCAACTATGGCTGGACGAATTTATGGTTCCTGGAACCAAGAGGAGAGGTGGCTCACGGCTCCCTACCTTTACCGATAGTGTGCACGTTGCTTAGTTGAGTTGCAACCTCGTGTCTAGCTGCATCTTAAAAGTGGATGGTTTCAAAGCTATCCTTCTGATCCTTTCTGTTTTGATGGTTTCGACCTGGTCCTTGTTCCTACCTCCGGTGACTATGACGACATTGTCAACATCCAGCTTGATGAAAGACATAAAGGGTGGAGATTAATGCCGTTGGGGGATCCAGTCAGAAAGGTGGGCATGAAGTTGGAGAAGAAACAAGCATGCCTAGACTTTCTTCTTCTTTTTTTTGATGGGTGTAGCCCGTGAAAGGGGGATGTGCTCCCTGGTTTAAAGTAATGAAAAAATTCTATTTCTTATTCCTTAGTCATATATGCCTTGTTAACCTCTATTATGCCCCTCATTGGTCGAATTTTTTTGCATACTTCTAACTCTGATATAGCTTAAATGTGAGAAGTGGTCCCCAGTATAAACAAGGGTACTTAGTCAATGAATCTCAGAACATCTTTCTAAGAAGCATCATTAGCGCTGATTTTTCCATTCAGGAGGATCAAGGTACTAGGCGTTCCTCTTTTGGGAATATCGGTATCTTGGCTATAATAAGAGCGAATTACGGTACCTAGCCATCTTGTTTCACGGATCTCAGTACTTAGTTGATAATACTGGCGAATCATGGTACCTAGCCTTCCTATTTCAGGAATCTCGGTACTTAGGCGATAACATTGGCAAATCACGGTACCTAGCCTACATGTTTCAAGAATCTTGGTACTTGGGCGATAATACTAGATAATCATGGTGCATAGCCTTCCTGTTTCATGGATCTCGGTTCCTAGGTGAAAGTGATCCTGGTAGGCAAATATGCCATCCAGATCCTTCCTGACGGGGGGTGGTACCCGGCCAAGGCAGCAGGAGGGCCATTTGGCTTGTCCTGGTCTTGAGGAAGCGACGGGCAACCAAGGCCATAACTTCGCAACCTTGGTCTGGCAAACAAGTATGCTCTTACGAACCAGACCCTTCTTGGCAGGGGGTGGTGCCCAGCTAAGGCCTTAATCTGGCAGGCAACTGCGCCTTAAATGAACCAGATCCTTCCTAGCGGGGGGTGGTACCCGGCCAGGGTAGCAGAAATGCCATGTGGCCTTTGCTGGTTTATGGCGATCATGGCAAATTTACACAGAGACTAATGGCGATAAAATGCAAGCAAGCGTAGATGTAGGAAAAAAGAGATTCTTCTTTATTGATAGACCAAATTGTGATACAATTATTCGCGGGAAACAATATCCGGTAGTATCCATCCAGGGCAATACCGATAAATCTTCTCTCAAAACTTCAACTCTTCTACGGGCAGGATTTCTTCTGATTCTGTCTACAGGGTGGTCACTGTTCCACCATTTGTCTTCCTCTTCCACGTACTCTGTAACCGAAATCTCTACCCCCAAGCTCTTCCTCTACTCCTCCATCTCTTTTTCAACATCTGGGTTCTTCAACATCTAGTAATTACATGTGCATACTGTTTGACAAGTGCAGCTGGGTTGGTAGACATTGCGTAGCATTTGCGCACTGCCTGCTAGTCTCCTCGTACATCGCCTACCTTGTCTCTTACTTAAAATTTTAGGACGTTGTGGTAGATTGACATGACACCTTTTAGAGCTGATAGGAACTGCTTTCCAAGGATGGCGTTGTAGGTAGATAGGTTGTCGACCACAATGAAGTTTTTCATAAGGTTCTGATGGAGTGGCGGTGTCCCCACTATCACATGTAGGATCATGGATCATGTTGGCATCAGTGAGTCCCCAGTGAACCCATATAGCGGGGTGGTGGAGCTGTTATAACCGGGATTTTTCATGCTGAATTGTTCCATAGCGCATTTGAAGAGGATGTCAACGTTGCTACCATTATCGATGAGAACACGGTGGACCAGGCAGTTGGCTATCTGCACGGTGATAACCATGGGGTCATCATGAGGATGTACTGTGTTGTATACATCATCCTCAGTGAAAATAATCTAAGATGAACCAGGAAATTTCGGTGATCCCCTGACGATCCTGAGGACATCCTGGCCTATATCCATCTAGGGTACCTTCCTAGCGTGATTCTTCCTGGAATTATTAGAGGTTCCTGCTAGGGTGGGACCTCGGCTGATAGTGTGGACTACGTGGATCTGCTACATCAGATCCTTCCCTTTTGATTTCCTCTTCTCCTCTGCTGCTCTAATATCTGTCTGTACCTCATTTCCGGTCTTGATGCTATCTCGCACCTGTTGTAGGAATTTTACCAAGCAACCTTCTCTTACCAGCGCCTCGATCTAGTTACATAGGTTGTAGCATTCCGAGGTGTTGTGCCACACGTCCTCATGAAAATCACTTTATTTGAAGTGATTCCGCTGATTGGCTGGCGCTTTAATTGGACTAGGTTTCCTGAGTAATCCCTTCTCATAGATGTTGAGGTAGATAGTCTCGCGAGATGCATTGAAAGGGGTGTAATAAGTGTATCATTTCTCCTTCACGGCTATCTATGCTACTTTCCTCGGTAAGGTGTAATAAGTGTATCATTTCTCCTCGCTGATCGGATGGCGCTTTAGGAGGGACCCTTCTGACTGGGTATAGCTCCAGCTGAGTCCGGTAAGGTTATGATCGGTACGTAGATCGGTTGGGAGGTTTGTTCTGACCCTTCTGTACTGGCCCTGGCTTGAACGCCTCCTTCTTTGGGTGCTTGGCAGTCCTCGGGTCATCATGCTCCATCTTGACCTTGAGTTGTTCGTCTATTTCCACATGTTCAATGGCTCTATCATAGGTCTCCTAGTATGTCTCTAGTGGATGTTTTGAGAAAGACCAAAAAAGTCTGCAGGCCCATAAGTTTCTCCTGAAGTTGGTCAGGGTCTCCTTCTCAGCGAAGACCCTCATCTGGATACTTCCTTGTGGAATCTCTCCTCGTAGGCTCTGATGATTCACCCCGCTCCTGGATCACGTATTGTAGGTGAATAGGATCTTTTGGGTGAGGTTTGATGCCCTGGAATTAAGCACAGAAATTGGTGGTCAACTTGAAGAATAAGTCAACACTACCCGCTGATGACTTTCTGAACCACGTCTTGGCATAGCCAGTTAGCATAGTTGGGAACATCCTGCACATAACGGCCCAGGTAGCATTCTGGACCTCCATCTGTTGAACGAAACTCTCCAAGTAACTTAGAGGGTCATCTTTCCTAGAGTACTTGTCGGTTAGCATTTTGAACTTATGAGGTAGTTATACCTCCCTGATTCTTCTGGAGAATGGAGAATTCATCTCCCCCAGGGGATCCTTCCGGTTCTCCATGTGCTTGCCCTTCTTCAACTCCTGGATCTCATTTGCCATTCTGGCTACATGGTCCTGGGAGCGCTTGTTACCACCATTTTCAGACTCTACCTCGGAGTCTTTATTGTCAGACCCCTCTGATGCTATTAAGGCTTCGTCCTGGTTCTCTCCCTGCGGAGGGTTTTCCCGAGCGCTTCTTCTAATGGGGGTGCTATCTCCTACCACTGACCGAGGTTGCTCCCTAAAAGCTTCTAGTTGGGCCGTGTGGTAATGCTCTCTATGTGGGAGGTCGATGGAGGACTTCACCTATCGGGGTCGACAGCCTATTGGTTGGCCTGGAGCGGAGGGAATGGGCCCGAGTCTGTCGCGGACCGGTACTGGAGGTGGAGGGCCTAACCTGTCAAAGACAGGTATCCTGGTACCTGGCCAACTAATGTCTCCCTGGCATCTGGTCACGCGAACTAGGGGGTACTACCTTCCACAATCATTCGGAGGCGGATACTCTCTATGAAGGCTGCAACCTGTTGGTCCAGGTTGGCTTGGATGGCTACCGAGGCAGTAAGAATATAGGGGGTAGCCTGCGCGATAGCTGCAGACGCAGGAGCGAGATTGCGATTCTTCGCCCTCTTCTTTTGCTTCTGACCTTTCCGGGTTTAAACGATAGTGTTAACAGGGTTTTTTGGCAGGGGTCCAAAGAATAATTTTCCACTAAGTAACCACCTGATATAGACCATTCCAAGCTCCTAGGTACCCAGCAGGATCGATACCGCGACCTTGGAAGAATTGATGCCTGGTAGGGCCAGAACCTCGACTGTCTGTCTATCTAGATGAGGCTCCAGAAATATGAACTAGGAAGAGCAGGTACATCTACCCCGACACCTGGTGAAGCAGGTACCGCGATACCATGCACCCGGTACCTCGCATATACCCGGTATCCACCATAGACAGGTATCATATTCGCCGAGCAGGAAGAATGTCGCCATGAAGCCACTAGCATGCTAGAACAAGCGACGCACCAGCGAGAAGGGATTGGTACACCAGAGTACCTCGACTGAAGGGAAGAAGCATGCAACACCATCTGACCTCATTAATGGCCATTCACAACTCCTTTAATGAGGGAATCAGTCAATTCTATGAATGGCCATTCACAACGCCATTAATGAAGGAAGCAGTCAACTCTATTAATAGAGATAATCAGCCCCATTAATGAGAAGATCAGTCAATTTTTTAATGGTCATTCACAACGCCATTAATGAGGGAATCAGTCAACTCTATTAATGGAGATAATCAGGCTCATTAATGAGAAGATCAGTCAACTCTTTAATTGCCATTCTCAACGCCATTAATGAGAGAATATTCAACTCTATTAATGTCAGATCAACTTTCCTTTGATTGCGAATTAATTAGTGGAGTGGGCAACAAGAATCAGAACATATAAATATGACCAAGTTCTCTCCAAGAAGGGGGTTCGAACAATAAACACAGTTCACCAGCTCTAGTTCTGACTTCACCACCAGCTCTATCGAATTTCTCCATCTCAGGGGTTCAGACATTTTCTCTGGTCGATTCCCTAACATTTCGACTCCCTGACATTCTCTCCAACATTCTCCAATAGCTCTCCAACATTCTCCAATAGCTCTCCTACATCTCCATATCTTCAAGATGTCTCCGATCCCAGATTTCGCCAACTTCTCCACTAGGAATATGAGTTCGCCATCGCTTGGAGTGTAAAAGGGACCCTGCCCGAACTCCCTTTACACCACCATTGTATATACTGCTATGTATGTCAGTTTTTGCCATGAATGTACCGGTACCAAATGGTACCCCCCCCCCCCCCCCCCCCCCCCTCTAACTGTGACCTATCAGGACTCAGTTTGTATTAATGTAAGCTCTCTCGAGCACCTCTCATAATATATAAATATAAATAAGGGTCTTTCTCCCTTCCTATGGATACTACCAAGGGGTTTTTCAGCATGTGATCAATCGTGATGCTCTTTCCCTCTACCAGAAGAATTGTCATTCTCCTGTCTATCTCCACTATTAAGCATGTATGTGAACTAGGCACCGACCCCTACTGGTCCTAGCTCTCATGTACCCCTCCTTGCACGATATCTAGGTCGGGGAATTATAGAGGGCACCTAGAGAGGTAATCAAGTATCAGGATCAGATACCAAGACCAGGTACCATCCTACTGCACCAGATGGGAGGGATGATTCGTCTCCTACCAAGACATCTATCTTGCTTCCACCTTACCAGAACCACAGTACGAAGTACTTACCCCCCGCTGCGACCTCCAGGGTAGCGGGTTGAGGTTGTTAACTGAAATTTCGCTCCTCGAGTGGATTTTTCCGTTAACAGATAGATTAGTGCCCTGAAAGATCGGGCTGAACCTGAGAGGATCAGAGTCTCATGTTGATCATATTCACAGGCTTTCTATTAAAAGGTGTGGAGACTTCCCATAGACGGTGCCAAAAAGTGTTAACCGAAAATTCACTCAGGGAGTAAAATTCCGATTAACACCTTCAACCACTACCGGTAAGTGGCAGCGGAATAGGTACCTTCGGTATCTGAATTCCTTTTTTAGTGGAGAATGAAAGGTGAAAACACAATAAAAGATATCTGTAAAAAGAAATTAGGTACGGATCGGAATAAGTACTATTTATTGAGTATTTATCTTTACAAATAACATTAATACATTCTGCTAGATCTTTCTCTCACACTATGGCGATGGCGATCTCATTTGTGTCGATAAGTGGCTAAAAATCCTCCAGTGATGGTTCAAGAAACTCTTACTGTTTTCTGTAAAAATCCAGAAAAGGCTTTATCCTCTCTTCGTCCTTCATGGTCGTATTTATGGACCCATTTTATTCCTGAGAATCTGGTCCGTTAATTGAGAAATATTTGGAATCATTTTTTAGGCGTTGAAAGACGTTGAGTGAGGTTAAAAGTACGGGATTTGATCCCTCTAATTACTGTAGCATTTAAACTCTGATTCAGTTGACAGTTTGGTTTCATTTATGGCGCTTTAAATGGCGAAGAAGTCAACTTTTCCCTTCTATGTTGCTTGGAGGAAAATACTAAGTCTGTATCCTAATGGCGTGGTACACTGGTATACCGGTCTTCTCTTGCTGGTGTGGCGCTTGTTCTTGATGGCGTGGTATATCGATGTACCAATCTTCTCTCGCTGGCGTGGCGCTCGTTCTAGCATGCTGATATCTTTATGGCGACATTCTTCTCGCTTGGTGGGTAGGATGCATATCTTGGTTGGGTTCTGGACTGATGTTGAGGTACTTGGGTACCAAGTAGATATCGCAGTACCTAGGTAGTATGTAGTAGGTAGGAGGTACTGGATACATGGTATCGCAGTACCGACTTCACTCGGTATCAGGAGTAATGGCACAGTGTGGTACCTGTTCTTCTTGGGTCGTAGTTCTGGTATTTTATCTAGGTAGACAGGTAGTCGAGGCAGTCACGGTTCTGACCCTACCAAGAATTGATTCTTACTAGATCGCTATACCGATGCTCCCGGGTACCTGAGAGCTAAGAATGGTTCCTCTCAGGTGGTAACTCGGTGGAAAATTCTTCTTTGGACCCTTGCCAAAAAAGGCTATTAACAGGAACCTTAACTCATCCAGCCCTGGTTCCCTAGTAAGTTTATCCATCCTACCAAGTGCCTCCAGAATCCTAATGTCAGTTGCAGGGGGCGAGCTGCAAGGCATATAGTGCCCTGCAATGAGTGGGGTGGAAAGGTAGCCTGACTCCACACTCAAAGGCCATCATGTGGATTGGAAGCTCGCCAGGTGGAAGGGAGTACATATCATACCCCTAGCGTGGTACGATAAGGGTAATATCATTGGGAATCGTGAAATTCCTCTTTAAGCGCCGGATCGTGTCGTTTGTGTTGATTGAATCGGGAATGCATCGGAACTCAGCAGGGGGGTTAGCACCCCTCCAGTCGATGTCGCCATGTCTCCAGCCAAGTCTCTACCTTCCCTGATACCGCCAAATTCCTCACTCGATTTCTCATCTACGTTATCAGGATTGTTAGTGAAGCCTAGTCTGATGGCTATGTTCCGATTCGAACGGCGACGCTGAGGGGCAAGAGTGCCTTCTCCATCGTTGCCCGCTCTACGGGCCCCCTTCCTGTGAAGGAGGCTCCCATTGTTGGCAGTATCATCACCAAAAATCTAGTCCAAACTGTCAAAAGTAGAAGAATACATGGTAACAGGTTGGAAGTTTTTGAGAATTAGAAAGTTTGAAAATTAAAGGAGTCAAAAATTGAAGGAAAAGGAAACTATGGGTTTACAAGAATTTGGGGATTTCGTGAAAGCAGAAAAAGCAACTTGAATGAATTGTGAAGAAAGGTGAGATGGGTCGGGGTATTTATAAGGAAAAAAGTATAACGGTAAGGGGTAAAGTAATTAATGTAAGGGAAAATCAGAGACATGGGAGAGAGGGTTTCGAGAAACGCGCGCCTCCAAATCTTTCCTTTTTTTTGAAATTGGTCTATCCTAGCCAGACACATGGAAGGAATGTTAATGACAGCGTGCAGAGGGAAGATTTCATTCTAGAAAACGGTTATTGAAAATTCTCCAAGTTTTACAAATCCTGACTCCAACCCCAACCTGGTACCGGTGTTCAAGTCAGAGAGGGACTTCTTGAAAATAACTACTCTAAGCGTGTGTCTAATAACCTAGAGGTGGTGAATAAGTTTTAATCAAGTTAATTACCAATTTTTCTTGATTAGTCAATATTAAAAAATCACCCCACAAGCAAACATACAATATCAAGTGTACAATGCAAAAATTAAATAACACTTGATTTTTACGTGGAAACCCTTCAACAAGGGAAAAACCACGGGCTATCCTGCTAGCCACACACGATCCTCAAATCCACTATTGTAATGATGTTTATAACCTAGGTTGACCTCTAGTCACACTATTCTCAGTCACTAACCCACCACTACTACCCAACGGGCCTTTATAATGAATCCTTGATCACTTTGCTTGCTAACCACACCTTGGTTGCAAGACTTGACTTGCTTATGCACTGCACCTTGTAGTTACAAGACTTAACTCTCAAAGAAGAGATTAACAACCTAAGTGAATATATGAATATTCAAAATGCAAATAATGCTAGGCAACACTAAATGCTTGTCTAGGAATTAAAGATGACACTAAGTACAAATCCTAGATATCAATGTCTATATGAATTCTCATAAAGACCTAACTAGATATAGATATGCAAGTCTAAAATTTAGTCATCAAATAAAACCATATCAACACATGTTGTCACATAAAATGGCAAGGACAATAAATGCAATTAACAAATGCAATCAATGAGTCCTAATTAGCTAGAGGGCAAATATGTCCTAAATATTTGCTATCACAATACAAACCCCAAACATGCCATAACTTCAATTGATAGACAATAAATATGAAGATTTGCTAACCTAAGCAATAAATGACATGTCTTGATAAACTAGAACAATAAATGAGCAAGGATGTGAGTTCTACTTACCAAGTAAAGACATTAATGAAGACCCATGCTTGAATGATGCTATATATGCAAGATGATGATGGGTTTTTGGGGTTTGGAGAGTCAAGTAACAAAGCTTGAAGCTTTCTCTCTCTAAGGGTTGTTCTCACTCATAAAAATGGGTTCTTGAAGCTCTAAAATGAGTTGGGGAAGAAGAGAACATATATATAGAAGCCCTAAATGAAACTACGTCGTTTTGAGAAGTTTCTAAAAATTTCCAGCGACGTGCGCACCTGTGGAGGGCGCATAGGGTGTGCACGAACAGCGCATATTGCTGGAATGATTTGCGCACCTTGTGCGCACTCCCAAAGGGCGCATTTGCGAGACACTGCATCAGCTCAAGTTTCAAGCGACCCAGAACATGACCAAACGACATCGAAACCTTTTGTATAATATACCGTTGGAAGGGTATGGATGTCTAATTTCTACTCCTTTTAAAGGAATGACGTTTCAATGTCTGTAGAAAATGTTATGGTCATTTGAGTGACCAAAGGTCAAAAACGGACAGCAACAGAGTTGTCTAGTTTTGGTGATCACTTTGGAGATTTCAAAACCAATCAAAACGGTCATGAAATATTACGAATAATATACCGTTGAAAAGGTATGGGTGTCTAGTTTTTACATAAATTTTCAAAACTCATTTTGAAGCTTTGTATAAAATGTTATTGTCACAAGACCATACAAAGGTCAGTTTTGAAAAACATTTAAATCATTGAAATCCACTCTTTTGAAACTAGACACTTTACTCCAAACAACCAAACCAAAACAAGAGAAGAATGGGACCTTCTCAAATGGTCACTCAACGCGCTAAGACAAGCACACCATCGTGCAAGCGCGGACACAACACAAAACCACATTTAAATATAGAAATGAAGTGCATAGTGTGATTGTGAAAAGAATGCACACAAGAATAATATAAACACATGCATAATATCACAAGTGCATGTAAGTATGTGTGTGTGCAACAACAAATGTATGACAATGCAAATGCATGTAAGTGTGTGTGTGTGTGTGTGTGTGTGTGTGTGTGTGTGTGTGTGTGTGTGTGTGTGTGTGTGTGTGTGCAACTAAATCTCTTCAAGAGTTAAGAACAAGTGAACTACCTCTCTTGAAGCTCTTTGGGATGACCGGAAGTATGTCTTCGAGAAAAACTGCACTTGGAGAACCTATGTTACCCGTTACAATAACATCCCAATGTGATTTGTCATGAAATAAGACAATCATAAAAATGAGGTTCTTACACTTCTGTTAACAACCGTTTTTGGGAATTTTCATCGAGCCGACACCTGGTAGGACCTTGAGGGGGACCATTCCCAGCTCCCAGGTACCCAGAAGCATTAGTGCCGCGATCTAGGAATGATCGATACCTGGTAAAGCCAGAGCCGCGGCTACCATGTTAACCGAGTACGGAATGAAGCACCAGAATTACGACCCAAGAATGTCAGGTGCCACGCTGTTCCACTACTCCTGATACCAAGTGAAGGTTGTACCGCGATACCACATACCTAGTACCTTGCATCTATCTGGTACCTCTTACCTGGCACCTATGTACCGCGACATCTACCCGGTACCCCAGTACTGCGATATCAATCCAGAATCCGTAAGAGATAGGGATCCTACCGGCCAAGCAAGAAGAATGTCTACATGAAGATATTAGCATACCAGAACAAGCACCACGCCAACAACAGTAGACCGGTACATCAGTGTACCGCGCCATTAAAGTATAAAGTCATAATTTTACTCCAAGCAACACAAAATGAAGAGTTGACTTCCTCGCCATTTAAAATGCCATAAATGAGACATAGAGGTTAACCAAATGCAGTTTAAATGCAACAGTAATTGGAGGGATCAAATCCCACGCCTTTAGCCTCAATGACCGTCTTTCAACGCCTACATAAGGATTCCAAAGATTCTCCATAAAATGACCTGATTCTCAGGAATAAGAAGGAGTCCATAAATACGGCAATTGAAGACGAAGTTGGGGGGAGTCTTAGAGGCTTTTTTCTGTTCCAGAAACAGTGAGAGATTTCCGACCGCCATTGAGAGAGAAATATCCACTTATCGACACGTACGAGTTCTTCATCGCCATCTTTATGTAAAAAGAGAGGGAGGAGAGATAGTTTTTGTGATTCTAAATTTTACCACCATTGTTACGAACCCAGTGATTAATAAAACAGCACCATCTTTTATCTTATACACATAATATTGTTCCTCCTTTTTTCTCTGTTACGTTCATTCCATCTAGATCACTGTACGGGAGAGATATCTCCCCAACCGTAACCTACATGGTAGCGGTCTGAGGGTGTTAATTGAAATTCCTCACCCGGAGCGAATTTTCGGTTAACAGAATTTAAAATTTCATAATCAAAACATAAGCTTCTCTTTGTTATCTAAATACAAGATATATTGAGAAACGTAGTACTTTTATGGTGAATGACACCTGAATTTTAACAAAAATATTGATGTTAAATCTCGAGTAGAATAACTAAAAGTAATAGAAATATTTGGGTAGCAAGATACATTATTTAACAGCCGAAAACTTACAATTTAGATTTCTTGAACCCTGTTTAAACTAGACATGCTCCCGAACTACTAAGTCCAATTTAGATCTGGTAATGGGTCAAATAGAATGGAATTCGTGTCGATTAGTAAATGCATTGGGTCAAATTATACCCCATCCAAACACGACTTGTTAGCTTAATGAATGTGAAAATAAAAACTCACACTCATTCATTGTGTTAATGGATGATCCAAACCGATGTAATTGACCTGTTACTTATATTGAATTTGGATTCGAGTGTTGTTATTGGCTCACTACTACCGGTCTATTTATGCCCCACTTTTAATTATATATTATGATTTTATTTCCTTTATCAAAATTACTTAAAGGGACATACAATTTAAGAAAACAAAATTTTCTATAAAATAAATCTAATAAAACACCACATTCATTTTCCAAAAAAAAAAAACCACATTCTTGTTATTTGTTTCTTGAAGAAAAAAAATCGGAACTCTCAAACCCTAAAGTTTACTTCTTACACACATACAAAGTATTATGGAAGAGTCTTGAGAACGATGTCAAACATATGAGAGGATTGTCTGAGAACGATATCAAACATCTGAAAAAATTATTTGAGAATGATAAGAAGCATATGTAAAAAAATATCTGAGAATGATAAGAAGCATATGTAAGAATTGTCTGATAATGATATCAAACATCTGCAAGAATTGTCAGACAATGATATCAAGCATCTGCAAGAATTGTCTGAAAATGATATCAAGCATCTGGAAACAATTTGTTCTCTAGAAGTAAGTTTGAAGTTTATTTTTTTTCTTTATAATGATATCAAAGTGTGGTTGTGTTGAAACAACTATGTTCTCTCTTTTTTTCTTTTCTACCATGAAATAAGAAGAGGAAAAAAACTCAAAAAAAAATAATAATGAATCATTTAATGGAGGTGAGAGAGACGTATACAGAGATCGGAGATAAAGAGATCGGAGATAAAGAGATCGTAGATGAAGTGTATTAAGTGCTTATTTGGTTGAGCTTTCTATTGCGTCAAAAGGTCTACAAATATCTGCTTGAGTTTTTTAGAGTTGTTTGGTTGAGTTTTTGATATTGTCTATTTTAAATTGAGTAGAGGCTAGTAGAGTTTAAACCTCTACTAGGCAAAAGCTCATGAGGAGATGCTTCTCCAAATAGATTTTTTTTTTTAAAGTCTACCAACCAAACTACTATATTTTTTTTTCAAAAACTCTATTTCTTATAGATATATTACAGGTAGATCTTTTACCAATAGAGGTTTTTCAAAAACCCAACCAAACAAGCTCTAAATTTAAAAAATAAGTAAAAATTGTAGTTTTGGAAATAAATCAAAAAAATTAATAAAAACATTTATGTTTATTTAATTAAATCAAAATTTTAAAAAGTGGGGTATAAATAGACCGATAGGGATTTGCCAATAGCACCACTCTTTGGATTCTCCGCTAAACTGATCTTTTTCCTGATCTAATACACTTTAAGATAATATTCAGCATTTAAATATAATGAAAGTGCAATAAATAAAAGAAATAAATATTAGTCATTGATTACACATGTCACCAAATCTATTTAGGTCAGAACAAAGATCAGCTAAGAATCCAAATTCATTTATATTTTACATATTAATATAAAATATGTAATTAATAATTTGAGTTGGTTAAAGAAAGAGAAAGGGTAAATAAACTCTTTAAAATAAAATTAAGAAAATAAAATATTGGAATACCTAAATACAGCCTTGCATATTATAATGCGCTCCTGTTTAAATTAAATTCAGAACAAATGTCTCTCTCTCAATATATATATATCTATATATATATATATATATATATATATATATATACAATAATTTTCAAATAAGTGCGCACCGATAGAATTATATAAGGACATTGAATGTGAGCCACTCATTTTACATATTTTGACTTGGCATGTATGCACTTGTCAAAACTCTTTTATAAATGAATGGCTCACATTCAATGTCCTTATATAATTCTATCAGTGCGCACTAATAGGAAAATGACTATATATATATATATATATATATATATATATATTTGAGAAGGAGAACAAATGTCTATTAAAACTAAGATTAGATACTAGATGTGCATAGTTGTGAGAAGCAAGGTTTTTTTTTTTTAGTTTTTAATTTTTCTTAATTTTCAAAAGTTTGATTTTTTTAAGCCATGAGATTGATATCCAATGACAATAATCAACTCGGTAACCGTACTGAATTTGTATAGTAGCTTACCCTTAAAACTGTCCTATAAAAAAATCCAAAACAAAAGTTTTTAAAGTAAACAAACACGGATCCGGAATTTAGGGGAGAATCCTTAAGAATTTTCAAAGAAAAAACCTTAATAATTACACTATGAAAGAAAACAATAATTAAATATATTAAAAAAAAATTATATTACCATAGATGTCTAATTAATAGGTAAAGAAAAAAAAATTTATGAATATTTTAGTTTTTTACTAACAATAATATATATAGTTATTTTCTCTTCAGTGCAATATAAAATATGCATTATATGTGGGGTCATAGATTATGGATAAAGACTAACAAATACATACAGACTGGGTCAAAGCAATTGAATATAATAGTCCACATACAACGTACTGATAAATATTTATCGGTACACACTGATATAAAAAACACATACCTACAAAAGTAATAATAAGAATTTTCATATTTCGATTTTTTATTTTTTGAAAAATAGGGTACTTATTTTTTGAGTTTTTTTTAATATATACATATATATGCTTCCTACAAATCAAGCTTACTCGTAAGTTATTTTTTTCTTTTAACTGTTAGTTCTACTTGAGAAAAATGAAGATAGACAATTATATTGGAGGAGAGAGTTTAATATGGTAATTAAAAATTTAAACGAGATTGTTTCATATGTAATATTTAATATAATGATTTATGATAGACAATTTCTTTTTTTAATAATGTAATTTAAAAAATATTACCCCTTGGATGAATCCAAAGGCTACGATGGTTCGTCCTAACTTTTATTAAAATAAAATGAAGTATCTTTATAAATTTATTTTTTAAAATTGTCTTTAGAATATGAGTACCAAAAGATAAAAAGGATAATCTTGGAACAAAAGGAAATATCTTTATAATTTTTAAAAATTTTAAATTTTGAGAATTGAGTGTCTTTAGAAAAGTGTGAAAAGAAAAAATTGAATTGTCAAAAGAAGTTCTCTTGGTCAAAATAGAAAGAAAAAAAAGATCTTGTGGTTCAGAATTACAAAAAGAATAATGTTAAACATCCCATCTAAAATCTCATTTTTTTCATCCCAACTCATGTGGCATGTGAAGTGTCAAATAGTGAGTGGATACACATTAATGATGTTTCACCTCACCTACCACATGTATCCACTCGTCATTTGACATTTCGAGTACCACATATGTTGGGATAAAAATGTGAGATTTTAGGTGGAATGTGTAGCATTACTGTTACAAAAAACCCTTAAAAAGCGATTTTTTGATTACCTAACTATAAGGAGGTTTCTAATTACTAAGATTATTTTTCAATTTTGATCAAATTTCACGAAAAGAGCTTGAATTCTGCAGAATACTAATTAAATAGTGGGCAAGTACTAAATTGCAGGACGACACGAACAAAAATAGAAGAACTACCTACCCAGGAAAATCCTATCACTTTTCAAACTTTTTAGCAAATAATTATTTTTGTTTTCAGTTCTTATTACAATGATCTTGACAAAAAATGTTTCATCCGATGAACAAAGTTGTAAATTGGTCATATTATAAATTAAAAATGACTTAAACCAATATTTATGATTGTCTGTCTCACAATCCATGGAATCCAAAGATTTTTGTTTACTTATATAGAACATGTGTCCAAGAATATAATTATTCACTTAACTCACTTTCAGTATTTCACTACCACCAACTTTAACAGCATTGCTAGTCTGACTGCTAAATCCATACCAGCAAGAATATAATTTAAACTTAGAATTTTCAGCTATTGGAGACACAATTCTATGGTAAGATTCCATCTTTCATTTTGGAAACTAATAGGCTACAAACATTTTAGCATTTTCGGGATCAAAATCAGATGCCAACAATCTAGGTAAAAAGTAACTCTTTTATTATCCCTTCTTCTAATTTTATATACAAGAAATGACATTCCAAAATCCGTACAAATTGATACATGATTAATTGTAATACATTTAAGGACTGTCAAGCTCCAACCTTTTTAGTGACTTGTAAGTCATAATTCTGAGCGGCGACTCTTGCGGATTGTAGCCTAGTGCTTTTGTTCCAAGTGATTAAATGTGATCATAGAGGAAGAGCATCGCACTGGTTTGCAGTAATTTGATTCCCAGATTCCTTGTCAAGGACTCTACAAAAATTTTCAAAACCCAGATAAGATTTCAAAAAGTAATGTCATATTGATTGTTTAGATGAATTCAATGTCTCTTATCTGCCAAATGCACATAATACAGACTATACAGTTATGGCAGAATAAAACTTGGTCGTTGATTTTTAACAGCTGTGATGTCGGTCCATGATTTCGGACAAAAGTCACAAAACTACTATCAGTTACAAAGAATTTGAGAGAACACCATGTTTCCTGTCATTCATCAATAAATGAACCCCACAATTGTTGGGGAAAAATGAAAAGAAATCGTCATTACCGGTTAGTGAACTTGAGGAAACTGTACATACATTAAATGGAGAGAATAGCTAATTAGCTATACCAAAGTTATATGATTCTCTTCCAAGAAATAAAACATAAGCTTACCAGACTTTTTCTCGAATGATGGCAGCATATTCAGCGCCGCCACTTTTTTGTGAAAAAGAGTATATATCATGGAACATGCCATTTGAAGGTTGAATTCCGGCATCCTCCATCCACTTGCAAGACCTGCATTAAGATTCATTAATTTGCCCATGTAACAACATTTAGCAAACATGTAAATACAAGAGAAATTTACCATAAAAGGTCATGTCAGAATGTCCTATTGCCACACTAATTCTTAGGGAAGAAGAAATTTTGTATTTATGTTTATAATGCACAGTAAATACCGCGAAGTCCTTGAAAATTTGAATCTTATAATGCATGTGAAAGAGAAAGAAATGCTGTCTTGTATCAAATTGTATATTACAAGTAGAATCCAATGTGAGCCTATTTCATCAATGTGGGTCATATTTAAGTACACTTGACCTTTAAAATTACATGGTTGCCAATTTAATTATGGACACTAAAGCGGCAATGAACAGAAATACAGTAATTTCCCTTACACAGTATGGAATTAAATCGGTTTAAAGAATTACTGATCGACTGTAATGCAAATCACTATTTGCTTCCAAGCCATTGCAGTAGGGAACTAAAACTGAACCCACTTTAATCAAATTAAGACATCTAAACATTCACCTGTCACTACCATGTCCAGTTGTGAAGTATGAGACAGTGGATGCATTCTCTTTATGGTGTAACTTCCAAAAGCTAAAATTCCAATGCTACGTTGAGACAGAAAAGTTTGATAAGCCTAAGAACTCTAATAGAGAAAACTTACCTCAATATATTTTCTCCAATTTCCAGCAGCCAGAAGATTTTCAACAAAATCGAATAAGTATTCAAGTTAGCTTCAGGACCAGATGCTACTATCTTATAGACAACTGCATGTATGAAAAAGAACAAATCAATGTAGAGCAAGATCATAATCCGAAATGAATTGAGAATCCAAATTTTTTTGAACTTTATCTTTACCAATTCCCCTTAAGCTCAAGGGTCTTATCTCACTCTTGGTGATACTGAGATCCTCTTTAACGTAGAAGAGCTAAAAAAAATTAATTATACGAAGATGTAAATATATTTTCAAGTACCTTCATCATAGACTCATTTTTCCCACTTTTTCCGAGAAGTTGCAGGAGCTGATTAATAATTCCAATTGAAGCTACAGGAATGATGGTTCCATCAGTTGATGAGTTCCAGATGTTGTCCTCCAATCTCGTAATCTTCAACCAAAGTTCAGATGTTAGTTTACAAGCAGACAAGAACACTGATAAATTAATCAGTAATACAAAAGCAGATCTATCAGATGAAGCATACTCATGGAGCCAGTAAAATAAGCATAGTCTCATATTAAAAATGGATATGTAAGTTAAAACAAATCAGAGTTATCTTTATCCAGAGACTAGGTGAATAAAGCGAAACAAGAACTAGAAACAAAAATTACTCACATATCATTATTAGTAGGAGACGCCATATCAGAAGAACGATTTCCCTTTGTTTTAGTCTCTTTTTTAGTAAATTAGTGAATAATTATAGTATAAGTATGGACAAAACATCTGACATCAATATAAATGGCTCTATGTGTAAGCATCCTCCATTAATTAGGAAGCATTTAAATGTACATCTTCATAAGAAGTTCAACGAGGTATATCTATAGCTGACAGTGAGTAACCACTCTGTCTAAAAATAAACAATTGAGTCAAGCACAATGAAGAAAAAGAAAAAGATAAAATGTAGACCACAAACTTACCAAAAATAAAAGACCATACAATGAGCCAGCGTGATTCATGTTTATACTAACAAACATGGATATGTATAGATATATGGAACTCACATGCTACAAGCTGATACCATTCATAGAAATGGCATCACTAAAGGGAATGTCTTTTTCTCTCATAAACTCTGCCAGAGCAAGAACCTTAGTTGGTTGGTCTCCTTTATTGAACGCTCTCATCAGTGCTGAACATGCTATAGAATCTGGCTGGATATCATTTGTTTCCATTTCTAGAAAAGCGCACATGCCTTTTCCCAATTTTCTGAAATAAAAAGTTAAAAAATAATCCTAGCAGTTTAGCTTAAAATTTTAAATTTGAACTATATGATTGAGTTAGCAGTTCACATTACACACTTACCTGAAGCATTATAAGTATGCAACATTGCTGTATACGTAATAACATCAAGAGAACAACCAGACATCTTCATCATGTTGAACATGGATTCTGCTTCTGTGACTTGGCCCTACATGTTGACTTAAAAGAGTGAGAAACAATGGAAACCAGATTTCCTCAAGTCACACAGAGACAATTTAAGTGGCATATCTTGTCAAGGACTTGCCTGTTTGCTGTAGGCACAGATCACAGATGAGTACACCTTCTTGGTCAAAGGAATTTTTAAACTCCTCATGTCATCAAGAAATGCAAGTGCCTCGTCATATTTTGACAGTTTATAGCAACTGCTTATCAGGACAGTATAGGTAACAGAATCTGGCATGATTTTTTTTTCTCATAGATTTGTACAAAGCAATACCCTTCTCGTATTCCCCCACATTCATATAACTGCCAATAGCTGAATTATATGCAATTGTATTCAATTTGATGCCTCGCAACTCAGCTGCTGAAAGTACAGAATCAATATTTACTTTTTGGCCACAGCGGCCGCACGCAGCCAAGAGGGTGCATATTGAGACAACGTTTGGCTGGATGCCATCTTGTTCCATTTCACGGAAGACTTCTACAGCTTCAGCTAGCAAACCATTAGATCCGTAAGCATCGATGAGTGCGCTATAACTAATGATATTAGGCTTCAAATTGTTTTTCTTTATCATATCAAACACTTCCTTGGCTTTTCCAGGTTGTTGTGATCTTCCATAAGCATTAAGTAAAGATGTATAAGATACAACATCTGGGCGAAGACCATTTTTTTTCATCTCTTTAAAAACTGATAATGCCTCTTTACTCATTCCATGTGATGCATATGCACCCAAAAGGGCATTATACGCAACAATATTAGGTTTTAAACCTTCTGCAACCATTGTATTGAACAAAGCCTTACAATTTTCAATCTGCCCACTCACAGAATACAAATGAACGACGCTAGTGAAAGTCACAATGTCAGGGCAACATTCTGCTTTCTTCACCCTCATGGAGTTAAACAAATCAATAGCTTTCCCATACTGTCCAAGCTTCACTAGGCAATAAATCACAATATTATGGGTGGTAGTGTCAGCACGGATGTTGGTTCCTTCCATTAATTCAAAGTAAGACAAAGCTTTTGAATACTGAGCCCCAGTCTTGTATGCCGATAACACAATATTGTGAGTCACAAGATCAGGTCCAACTCCATTTTCGGTCATTCTCTTGCAAACTTTCAAAGCCTCTCTCCAATTTCCACTAGACCCACAAGCATTGATCAAATTATTATAGGTTGACCGACTGGGAGGGATCTGCACACAAATATGAATGTCAAAGATATCTTTTGTAGAATGTTATGAAATGCCTCTGAAACAATTATTTAAAAATCAATTACCTTTATTCTAAAGAGTTAAGCTACCAGAATAATAGTACATATAAAGTTAACATTATACTGTATTAGCGATGAATTATCTCCATATAGTT
>JANJYJ010000081.1:0-34145 GCA_033220585.1 Dipteronia sinensis
CCGACCAAGGCATCGGGGCTATCGAGCTATTTCCTGGTCTTGAGATCTGGAAGGCAACTATGCTCTTACACTCAGATCCTTCTTGGGGGCGGTAGCCCGACCAAGGCATCAGGAGGGCTATCGAGCTATTTCCTGGTCTCGAGATCTGGAAGGCAACTATGCTCTTACACTCAGATCCTTCTTGGGGGTGGTAGCCCGACCAAGGCATCAGGAGGGCTATCGAGCTATTTCCTGGTCTCGAGATTTGGAAGGCAACTACTCTTACACTCAGATCCTTTTGGGGGTGGTACCCGACCAAGGCATAAGGAGGGCTATCGAGCTATTTCCTGGTCTCGAGATCTGGAAGGCAACTATGCTCTTACACTCAGATCCTATTGGGGGTGGTAGCCCGACCAAGGCAACTATGCTTACACTCAGATCTATGGGGGTGGTAGCCCGACCAAGGCATCAGGAGGGCTATCGAGCTATTTCCTGGTCTCGAGATCTGGAATGCTAAAATGTTACACTCAGATCCGTCTTGGTGGTGGTAACTCGACCAAGGCATCGGGCGGCTATCGAGCCGATTTCCTGGTCTCGAGATTCGGAGAGGCAACTAGCTCTTACACTCAGATCCTTCTTAGGGGTTGTAGCCCGACCAAGGAATCAGGAGGGCTATCGAGCAATTTCCTGGTCTCGAGATCTGGAAGGCAACTATGCTCTTACACTCAGATCCTTCTTGGGGGTGGTAGCCCGACCAAGGCATCAGGAGGGCTATCGAGCTATTTCCTGGTCTCGAGATCTGGAAGGCAACTATGCTCTTACACTCAGATCCTTCTTGGGGGTGGTAGCCCGACCAAGGCATCAGGAGGGCTATCGAGCTATTTCCTGGTCTCGAGATTTGGAAGGGCAAACTATACTCTTACACTCAGATCCTTTTTGGGGGTGGTAACCCGACCAAGGCATAAGGAGGGCTATCGAGCTATTTCCTGGTCTCGAGATCTGGAAGGCAACTATGCTCTTACAATCAGATCCTTCTTGGGGGTGGTAGCCCGACCAAGGCATCAGGAGGGCTATCGAGCTATTTCCTGGTCTCGAGATCTGGAAGGCACCTATGCTTTTACACTCAGATCCTTCTTGGGGGTGGTAGCCAGAAAAAGGCATCAGGAGGGCTATCGAGCTATTTCCTGGTCTCGAGATCTGGAAGGCAACTATGCTCTTACACTCAGATCCTTCTTGGGGGTGGTAGCCCGATCAAGGCATCGGGAGGGCTATCGAGATATTTCCTGGTCTCGAGATCTGGAAGGCAACTATGCTCTTACACTCAGATCCTTCTTGGGGGCGGTAGCCCGACCAAGGCATCAGGAGGGCTATCGAGCTATTTCCTGGTCTCGAGATCTGGAAGGCAACTATGCTCTTACACTCAGATCCTTCTTGGGGGTGGTAGCCCGACCAAGGCATCGGGACGGCTATCGAGCTATTTCCTGGTCTTGAGATCTGGAAGGCAACTATGCTCTTACACTCAGATCCTTCTTGGGGGCGGTAGCCCGACCAAGGCATCAGGAGGGCTATCGAGCTATTTCCTGGTCTCGAGATCTGGAAGGCAACTATGCTCTTACACTCAGATCCTTCTTGGGGGTGGTAGCCCGACCAAGGCATCAGGAGGGCTATCGAGCTATTTCCTGGTCTTGAGATCTGGAATGCTAAAATGCTCTTACACTCAGATCCTTCTTGGGGGTGGTAGCCCGACCAAGGCATCGGGACGGCTATCGAGCTATTTCCCTGTCTCGAGATTTGGAAGGCAACTATGCTCTTACACTCAGATCCTTCTTGGGGGTGGTAGCCCGACCAAGGCATCGGGACGGCTATCGAGCTATTTCCCTGTGTCGAGATTTGGAAGGCAATTATGCTCTTACACTCAGATCCTTCTTGGGGGTGGTAGCCCGACCAAGGCATCAGGAGGGCTATCGAGCTATTTCCTGGTCTCGAGATCTGGAAGGCAACTATGCTCTTACACTCAGATCCTTCTTGGGGGTGGTAGCCCGAAAAAGGCATCAGGAGGGCTATCGAGCTATTTTCTGGTCTCGAGATTTGGAAGGAAACTATGCTCTTACACTCAGATCCTTCTTGGGGGTGGTAGCCCGACCAAGGCATCAAGAGGGCTATCGAGCTATTTCCTGGTCTCGAGATCTGGAATGCTAAAATGCTCTTACACTCAGATACTTCTTGGGGGTGGTAGCCAGACCAAGGCATCGGGACGGCTATCGAGCTATTTCCTGGTCTCGAGATCTGGAAGGCAACTATGCTCTTACAATCAGATCCTTCTTGGGGGTGGTAGCCCGACCAAGGCATCAGGAGGGCTATCGAGCTATTTCCTGGTCTCGAGATCTGGAAGGCACCTATGCTTTTACACTCAGATCCTTCTTGGGGGTGGTAGCCAGAAAAAGGCATCAGGAGGGCTATCGAGCTATTTCCTGGTCTCGAGATCTGGAAGGCAACTATGCTCTTACACTCAGATCCTTCTTGGGGGTGGTAGCCCGATCAAGGCATCGGGAGGGCTATCGAGATATTTCCTGGTCTCGAGATCTGGAAGGCAACTATGCTCTTACACTCAGATCCTTCTTGGGGGCGGTAGCCCGACCAAGGCATCAGGAGGGCTATCGAGCTATTTCCTGGTCTCGAGATCTGGAAGGCAACTATGCTCTTACACTCAGATCCTTCTTGGGGGTGGTAGCCCGACCAAGGCATCGGGACGGCTATCGAGCTATTTCCTGGTCTTGAGATCTGGAAGGCAACTATGCTCTTACACTCAGATCCTTCTTGGGGGCGGTAGCCCGACCAAGGCATCAGGAGGGCTATCGAGCTATTTCCTGGTCTCGAGATCTGGAAGGCAACTATGCTCTTACACTCAGATCCTTCTTGGGGGTGGTAGCCCGACCAAGGCATCAGGAGGGCTATCGAGCTATTTCCTGGTCTCGAGATTTGGAAGGCAACTATACTCTTACACTCAGATCCTTTTTGGGGGTGGTAACCCGACCAAGGCATAAGGAGGGCTATCGAGCTATTTCCTGGTCTCGAGATCTGGAAGGCAACTATGCTCTTACACTCAGATCCTTATTGGGGGTGGTAGCCCGACCAAGGCAACTATGCTCTTACACTCAGATCCTTATTGGGGGTGGTAGCCCGACCAAGGCATCAGGAGGGCTATCGAGCTATTTCCTGGTCTCGAGATCTGGAATGCTAAAATGCTGTTACACTCAGATCCTTCTTGGGGGTGGTAACTCGACCAAGGCATCGGGACGGCTATCGAGCTATTTCCTGGTCTCGAGATTCGGAAGGCAACTATGCTCTTACACTCAGATCCTTCTTAGGGGTTGTAGCCCGACCAAGGAATCAGGAGGGCTATCGAGCAATTTCCTGGTCTCGAGATCTGGAAGGCAACTATGCTCTTACACTCAGATCCTTCTTGGGGGTGGTAGCCCGACCAAGGCATCAGGAGGGCTATCGAGCTATTTCCTGGTCTCGAGATCTGGAAGGCAACTATGCTCTTACACTCAGATCCTTCTTGGGGGTGGTAGCCCGACCAAGGCATCAGGAGGGCAATCGAGCTATTTCCTGGTCTCGAGATTTGGAAGGCAACTATACTCTTACACTCAGATCCTTTTTGGGGGTGGTAACCCGACCAAGGCATAAGGAGGGCTATCGAGCTATTTCCTGGTCTCGAGATCTGGAAGGCAACTATGCTCTTACAATCAGATCCTTCTTGGGGGTGGTAGCCCGACCAAGGCATCAGGAGGGCTATCGAGCTATTTCCTGGTCTCGAGATCTGGAAGGCACCTATGCTTTTACACTCAGATCCTTCTTGGGGTGGTAGCCAGAAAAAGGCATCAGGAGGGCTATCGAGCTATTTCCTGGTCTCGAGATCTGGAAGGCAACTATGCTCTTACACTCAGATCCTTCTTGGGGGTGGTAGCCCGATCAAGGCATCGGGAGGGCTATCGAGATATTTCCTGGTCTCGAGATCTGGAAGGCAACTATGCTCTTACACTCAGATCCTTCTTGGGGGCGGTAGCCCGACCAAGGCATCAGGAGGGCTATCGAGCTATTTCCTGGTCTCGAGATCTGGAAGGCAACTATGCTCTTACACTCAGATCCTTCTTGGGGGTGGTAGCCCGACCAAGGCATCGGGACGGCTATCGAGCTATTTCCTGGTCTTGAGATCTGGAAGGCAACTATGCTCTTACACTCAGATCCTTCTTGGGGGCGGTAGCCCGACCAAGGCATCAGGAGGGCTATCGAGCTATTTCCTGGTCTCGAGATCTGGAAGGCAACTATGCTCTTACACTCAGATCCTTCTTGGGGGTGGTAGCCCGACCAAGGCATCAGGAGGGCTATCGAGCTATTTCCTGGTCTCGAGATTTGGAAGGCAACTATACTCTTACACTCAGATCCTTTTTGGGGGTGGTAACCCGACCAAGGCATAAGGAGGGCTATCGAGCTATTTCCTGGTCTCGAGATCTGGAAGGCAACTATGCTCTTACACTCAGATCCTTATTGGGGGTGGTAGCCCGACCAAGGCAACTATGCTCTTACACTCAGATCCTTATTGGGGGTGGTAGCCCGACCAAGGCATCAGGAGGGCTATCGAGCTATTTCCTGGTCTCGAGATCTGGAATGCTAAAATGCTCTTACACTCAGATCCTTCTTGGGGGTGGTAGCCCGACCAAGGCATCGGGACGGCTATCGAGCTATTTCCTGGTCTCGAGATTCGGAAGGCAACTATGCTCTTACACTCAGATCCTTCTTAGGGGTTGTAGCCCGACCAAGGCATCAGGAGGGCTATCGAGCTATTTCCTGGTCTCGAGATCTGGAAGGCAACTATGCTCTTACACTCAGATCCTTCTTGGGGGTGGTAGCCCGACCAAGGCATCAGGAGGGCTATCGAGCTATTTCCTGGTCTCGAGATCTGGAAGGCAACTATGCTCTTACACTCAGATCCTTCTTGGGGGTGGTAGCCCGACCAAGGCATCAGGAGGGCTATCGAGCTATTTCCTGGTCTCGAGATTTGGAAGGCAACTATGCTCTTACACTCAGATCCTTCTTGGGGGTGGTAGCCCGACCAAGGCATCAGGAGGGCTATCGAGCTATTTCCTGGTCTCGAGATCTGGAAGGCAACTATGCTCTTACACTCAGATCCTTCTTGGGGGTGGTAGCCCGACCAAGGCATCAGGAGGGCTATCGAGCTATTTCCTGGTCTCGAGATCTGGAAGGCAACTATGCTCTTACACTCAGATCCTTCTTGGGGGTGGTAGCCCGACCAAGGCATCAGGAGGGCTATCGAGCTATTTCCTGGTCTCGAGATCTGGAAGGCAACTATGCTCTTACACTCAGATCCTTCTTGGGGGTGGTAGCCCGACCAAGGCATCAGGAGGGCTATCGAGCTATTTCCTGGTCTCGAGATCTGGAAGGCAACTATGCTCTTACACTCAGATCCTTCTTGGGGGTGGTAGCCCGACCAAGGCATCAGGAGGGCTATCGAGCTATTTCCTGGTCTCGAGATCTGGAAGGCAACTATGCTCTTACACTCAGATCCTTCTTGGGGGTGGTAGCCCGACCAAGGCATCAGGAGGGCTATCGAGCTATTTCCTGGTCTCGAGATCTGGAAGGCAACTATGCTCTTACACTCAGATCCTTCTTGGGGGTGGTAGCCCGACCAAGGCATCAGGAGGGCTATCGAGCTATTTCCTGGTCTCGAGATCTGGAAGGCAACTATGCTCTTACACTCAGATCCTTCTTGGGGGTGGTAGCCCGACCAAGGCATCAGGACGGCTATCGAGCTATTTCCTGGTCTCGAGATCTGGAAGGCAACTATGCTCTTACACTCAGATCCTTCTTGGGGGTGGTAGCCCGACCAAGGCATCAGGAGGGCTATCGAGCTATTTCCTGGTCTCGAGATCTGGAAGGCAACTATGCTCTTACACTCAGATCCTTCTTGGGGGTGGTAGCCCGACCAAGGCATCAGGAGGGCTATCGAGCTATTTCCTGGTCTCGAGATCTGGAAGGCAACTATGCTCTTACACTCAGATCCTTCTTGGGGGTGGTAGCCCGACCAAGGCATCAGGAGGGCTATCGAGCTATTTCCTGGTCTCGAGATCTGGAAGGCAACTATGCTCTTACACTCAGATCCTTCTTGGGGGTGGTAGCCCGACCAAGGCATCAGGAGGGCTATCGAGCTATTTCCTGGTCTCGAGATCTGGAAGGCAACTATGCTCTTACACTCAGATCCTTCTTGGGGGTGGTAGCCCGACCAAGGCATCAGGAGGGCTATCGAGCTATTTCCTGGTCTCGAGATCTGGAAGGCAACTATGCTCTTACACTCAGATCCTTCTTGGGGGTGGTAGCCCGACCAAGGCATCAGGAGGGCTATCGAGCTATTTCCTGGTCTCGAGATCTGGAAGGCAACTATGCTCTTACACTCAGATCCTTCTTGGGGGTGGTAGCCCGACCAAGGCATCAGGAGGGCTATCGAGCTATTTCCTGGTCTCGAGATCTGGAAGGCAACTATGCTCTTACACTCAGATCCTTCTTGGGGGTGGTAGCCCGACCAAGGCATCAGGAGGGCTATCGAGCTATTTCCTGGTCTCGAGATCTGGAAGGCAACTATGCTCTTACACTCAGATCCTTCTTGGGGGTGGTAGCCCGACCAAGGCATCAGGAGGGCTATCGAGCTATTTCCTGGTCTCGAGATCTGGAAGGCAACTATGCTCTTACACTCAGATCCTTCTTGGGGGTGGTAGCCCGACCAAGGCATCAGGAGGGCTATCGAGCTATTTCCTGGTCTCGAGATCTGGAAGGCAACTATGCTCTTACACTCAGATCCTTCTTGGGGGTGGTAGCCCGACCAAGGCATCAGGAGGGCTATCGAGCTATTTCCTGGTCTCGAGATCTGGAAGGCAACTATGCTCTTACACTCAGATCCTTCTTGGGGGTGGTAGCCCGACCAAGGCATCAGGAGGGCTATCGAGCTATTTCCTGGTCTCGAGATCTGGAAGGCAACTATGCTCTTACACTCAGATCCTTCTTGGGGGTGGTAGCCCGACCAAGGCATCAGGAGGGCTATCGAGCTATTTCCTGGTCTCGAGATCTGGAAGGCAACTATGCTCTTACACTCAGATCCTTCTTGGGGGTGGTAGCCCGACCAAGGCATCAGGAGGGCTATCGAGCTATTTCCTGGTCTCGAGATCTGGAAGGCAACTATGCTCTTACACTCAGATCCTTCTTGGGGGTGGTAGCCCGACCAAGGCATCAGGAGGGCTATCGAGCTATTTCCTGGTCTCGAGATCTGGAAGGCAACTATGCTCTTACACTCAGATCCTTCTTGGGGGTGGTAGCCCGACCAAGGCATCAGGAGGGCTATCGAGCTATTTCCTGGTCTCGAGATCTGGAAGGCAACTATGCTCTTACACTCAGATCCTTCTTGGGGGTGGTAGCCCGACCAAGGCATCAGGAGGGCTATCGAGCTATTTCCTGGTCTCGAGATCTGGAAGGCAACTATGCTCTTACACTCAGATCCTTCTTGGGGGTGGTAGCCCGACCAAGGCATCAGGAGGGCTATCGAGCTATTTCCTGGTCTCGAGATCTGGAAGGCAACTATGCTCTTACACTCAGATCCTTCTTGGGGGTGGTAGCCCGACCAAGGCATCAGGAGGGCTATCGAGCTATTTCCTGGTCTCGAGATCTGGAAGGCAACTATGCTCTTACACTCAGATCCTTCTTGGGGGTGGTAGCCCGACCAAGGCATCAGGAGGGCTATCGAGCTATTTCCTGGTCTCGAGATCTGGAAGGCAACTATGCTCTTACACTCAGATCCTTCTTGGGGGTGGTAGCCCGACCAAGGCATCAGGAGGGCTATCGAGCTATTTCCTGGTCTCGAGATCTGGAAGGCAACTATGCTCTTACACTCAGATCCTTCTTGGGGGTGGTAGCCCGACCAAGGCATCAGGAGGGCTATCGAGCTATTTCCTGGTCTCGAGATCTGGAAGGCAACTATGCTCTTACACTCAGATCCTTCTTGGGGGTGGTAGCCCGACCAAGGCATCAGGAGGGCTATCGAGCTATTTCCTGGTCTCGAGATCTGGAAGGCAACTATGCTCTTACACTCAGATCCTTCTTGGGGGTGGTAGCCCGACCAAGGCATCAGGAGGGCTATCGAGCTATTTCCTGGTCTCGAGATCTGGAAGGCAACTATGCTCTTACACTCAGATCCTTCTTGGGGGTGGTAGCCCGACCAAGGCATCAGGAGGGCTATCGAGCTATTTCCTGGTCTCGAGATCTGGAAGGCAACTATGCTCTTACACTCAGATCCTTCTTGGGGGTGGTAGCCCGACCAAGGCATCAGGAGGGCTATCGAGCTATTTCCTGGTCTCGAGATCTGGAAGGCAACTATGCTCTTACACTCAGATCCTTCTTGGGGGTGGTAGCCCGACCAAGGCATCAGGAGGGCTATCGAGCTATTTCCTGGTCTCGAGATCTGGAAGGCAACTATGCTCTTACACTCAGATCCTTCTTGGGGGTGGTAGCCCGACCAAGGCATCAGGAGGGCTATCGAGCTATTTCCTGGTCTCGAGATCTGGAAGGCAACTATGCTCTTACACTCAGATCCTTCTTGGGGGTGGTAGCCCGACCAAGGCATCAGGAGGGCTATCGAGCTATTTCCTGGTCTCGAGATCTGGAAGGCAACTATGCTCTTACACTCAGATCCTTCTTGGGGGTGGTAGCCCGACCAAGGCATCAGGAGGGCTATCGAGCTATTTCCTGGTCTCGAGATCTGGAAGGCAACTATGCTCTTACACTCAGATCCTTCTTGGGGGTGGTAGCCCGACCAAGGCATCAGGAGGGCTATCGAGCTATTTCCTGGTCTCGAGATCTGGAAGGCAACTATGCTCTTACACTCAGATCCTTCTTGGGGGTGGTAGCCCGACCAAGGCATCAGGAGGGCTATCGAGCTATTTCCTGGTCTCGAGATCTGGAAGGCAACTATGCTCTTACACTCAGATCCTTCTTGGGGGTGGTAGCCCGACCAAGGCATCAGGAGGGCTATCGAGCTATTTCCTGGTCTCGAGATCTGGAAGGCAACTATGCTCTTACACTCAGATCCTTCTTGGGGGTGGTAGCCCGACCAAGGCATCAGGAGGGCTATCGAGCTATTTCCTGGTCTCGAGATCTGGAAGGCAACTATGCTCTTACACTCAGATCCTTCTTGGGGGTGGTAGCCCGACCAAGGCATCAGGAGGGCTATCGAGCTATTTCCTGGTCTCGAGATCTGGAAGGCAACTATGCTCTTACACTCAGATCCTTCTTGGGGGTGGTAGCCCGACCAAGGCATCAGGAGGGCTATCGAGCTATTTCCTGGTCTCGAGATCTGGAAGGCAACTATGCTCTTACACTCAGATCCTTCTTGGGGGTGGTAGCCCGACCAAGGCATCAGGAGGGCTATCG
The DNA here is from genome assembly GCA_033220585.1 of Dipteronia sinensis. Lineage (NCBI taxonomy): Eukaryota > Viridiplantae > Streptophyta > Magnoliopsida > Sapindales > Sapindaceae > Dipteronia > Dipteronia sinensis. Next base: position 9,475 of record JANJYJ010000081.1, read on the forward strand.
AGCTATTTCCTGGTCTCGAGATCTGGAAGGCAACTATGCTCTTACACTCAGATCCTTCTTGGGGGTGGTAGCCCGACCAAGGCATCAGGAGGGCTATCGAGCTATTTCCTGGTCTCGAGATCTGGAAGGCAACTATGCTCTTACACTCAGATCCTTCTTGGGGGTGGTAGCCCGACCAAGGCATCAGGAGGGCTATCGAGCTATTTCCTGGTCTCGAGATCTGGAAGGCAACTATGCTCTTACACTCAGATCCTTCTTGGGGGTGGTAGCCCGACCAAGGCATCAGGAGGGCTATCGAGCTATTTCCTGGTCTCGAGATCTGGAAGGCAACTATGCTCTTACACTCAGATCCTTCTTGGGGGTGGTAGCCCGACCAAGGCATCAGGAGGGCTATCGAGCTATTTCCTGGTCTCGAGATCTGGAAGGCAACTATGCTCTTACACTCAGATCCTTCTTGGGGGTGGTAGCCCGACCAAGGCATCAGGAGGGCTATCGAGCTATTTCCTGGTCTCGAGATCTGGAAGGCAACTATGCTCTTACACTCAGATCCTTCTTGGGGGTGGTAGCCCGACCAAGGCATCAGGAGGGCTATCGAGCTATTTCCTGGTCTCGAGATCTGGAAGGCAACTATGCTCTTACACTCAGATCCTTCTTGGGGGTGGTAGCCCGACCAAGGCATCAGGAGGGCTATCGAGCTATTTCCTGGTCTCGAGATCTGGAAGGCAACTATGCTCTTACACTCAGATCCTTCTTGGGGGTGGTAGCCCGACCAAGGCATCAGGAGGGCTATCGAGCTATTTCCTGGTCTCGAGATCTGGAAGGCAACTATGCTCTTACACTCAGATCCTTCTTGGGGGTGGTAGCCCGACCAAGGCATCAGGAGGGCTATCGAGCTATTTCCTGGTCTCGAGATCTGGAAGGCAACTATGCTCTTACACTCAGATCCTTCTTGGGGGTGGTAGCCCGACCAAGGCATCAGGAGGGCTATCGAGCTATTTCCTGGTCTCGAGATCTGGAAGGCAACTATGCTCTTACACTCAGATCCTTCTTGGGGGTGGTAGCCCGACCAAGGCATCAGGAGGGCTATCGAGCTATTTCCTGGTCTCGAGATCTGGAAGGCAACTATGCTCTTACACTCAGATCCTTCTTGGGGGTGGTAGCCCGACCAAGGCATCAGGAGGGCTATCGAGCTATTTCCTGGTCTCGAGATCTGGAAGGCAACTATGCTCTTACACTCAGATCCTTCTTGGGGGTGGTAGCCCGACCAAGGCATCAGGAGGGCTATCGAGCTATTTCCTGGTCTCGAGATCTGGAAGGCAACTATGCTCTTACACTCAGATCCTTCTTGGGGGTGGTAGCCCGACCAAGGCATCAGGAGGGCTATCGAGCTATTTCCTGGTCTCGAGATCTGGAAGGCAACTATGCTCTTACACTCAGATCCTTCTTGGGGGTGGTAGCCCGACCAAGGCATCAGGAGGGCTATCGAGCTATTTCCTGGTCTCGAGATCTGGAAGGCAACTATGCTCTTACACTCAGATCCTTCTTGGGGGTGGTAGCCCGACCAAGGCATCAGGAGGGCTATCGAGCTATTTCCTGGTCTCGAGATCTGGAAGGCAACTATGCTCTTACACTCAGATCCTTCTTGGGGGTGGTAGCCCGACCAAGGCATCAGGAGGGCTATCGAGCTATTTCCTGGTCTCGAGATCTGGAAGGCAACTATGCTCTTACACTCAGATCCTTCTTGGGGGTGGTAGCCCGACCAAGGCATCAGGAGGGCTATCGAGCTATTTCCTGGTCTCGAGATCTGGAAGGCAACTATGCTCTTACACTCAGATCCTTCTTGGGGGTGGTAGCCCGACCAAGGCATCAGGAGGGCTATCGAGCTATTTCCTGGTCTCGAGATCTGGAAGGCAACTATGCTCTTACACTCAGATCCTTCTTGGGGGTGGTAGCCCGACCAAGGCATCAGGAGGGCTATCGAGCTATTTCCTGGTCTCGAGATCTGGAAGGCAACTATGCTCTTACACTCAGATCCTTCTTGGGGGTGGTAGCCCGACCAAGGCATCAGGAGGGCTATCGAGCTATTTCCTGGTCTCGAGATCTGGAAGGCAACTATGCTCTTACACTCAGATCCTTCTTGGGGGTGGTAGCCCGACCAAGGCATCAGGAGGGCTATCGAGCTATTTCCTGGTCTCGAGATCTGGAAGGCAACTATGCTCTTACACTCAGATCCTTCTTGGGGGTGGTAGCCCGACCAAGGCATCAGGAGGGCTATCGAGCTATTTCCTGGTCTCGAGATCTGGAAGGCAACTATGCTCTTACACTCAGATCCTTCTTGGGGGTGGTAGCCCGACCAAGGCATCAGGAGGGCTATCGAGCTATTTCCTGGTCTCGAGATCTGGAAGGCAACTATGCTCTTACACTCAGATCCTTCTTGGGGGTGGTAGCCCGACCAAGGCATCAGGAGGGCTATCGAGCTATTTCCTGGTCTCGAGATCTGGAAGGCAACTATGCTCTTACACTCAGATCCTTCTTGGGGGTGGTAGCCCGACCAAGGCATCAGGAGGGCTATCGAGCTATTTCCTGGTCTCGAGATCTGGAAGGCAACTATGCTCTTACACTCAGATCCTTCTTGGGGGTGGTAGCCCGACCAAGGCATCAGGAGGGCTATCGAGCTATTTCCTGGTCTCGAGATCTGGAAGGCAACTATGCTCTTACACTCAGATCCTTCTTGGGGGTGGTAGCCCGACCAAGGCATCAGGAGGGCTATCGAGCTATTTCCTGGTCTCGAGATCTGGAAGGCAACTATGCTCTTACACTCAGATCCTTCTTGGGGGTGGTAGCCCGACCAAGGCATCAGGAGGGCTATCGAGCTATTTCCTGGTCTCGAGATCTGGAAGGCAACTATGCTCTTACACTCAGATCCTTCTTGGGGGTGGTAGCCCGACCAAGGCATCAGGAGGGCTATCGAGCTATTTCCTGGTCTCGAGATCTGGAAGGCAACTATGCTCTTACACTCAGATCCTTCTTGGGGGTGGTAGCCCGACCAAGGCATCAGGAGGGCTATCGAGCTATTTCCTGGTCTCGAGATCTGGAAGGCAACTATGCTCTTACACTCAGATCCTTCTTGGGGGTGGTAGCCCGACCAAGGCATCAGGAGGGCTATCGAGCTATTTCCTGGTCTCGAGATCTGGAAGGCAACTATGCTCTTACACTCAGATCCTTCTTGGGGGTGGTAGCCCGACCAAGGCATCAGGAGGGCTATCGAGCTATTTCCTGGTCTCGAGATCTGGAAGGCAACTATGCTCTTACACTCAGATCCTTCTTGGGGGTGGTAGCCCGACCAAGGCATCAGGAGGGCTATCGAGCTATTTCCTGGTCTCGAGATCTGGAAGGCAACTATGCTCTTACACTCAGATCCTTCTTGGGGGTGGTAGCCCGACCAAGGCATCAGGAGGGCTATCGAGCTATTTCCTGGTCTCGAGATCTGGAAGGCAACTATGCTCTTACACTCAGATCCTTCTTGGGGGTGGTAGCCCGACCAAGGCATCAGGAGGGCTATCGAGCTATTTCCTGGTCTCGAGATCTGGAAGGCAACTATGCTCTTACACTCAGATCCTTCTTGGGGGTGGTAGCCCGACCAAGGCATCAGGAGGGCTATCGAGCTATTTCCTGGTCTCGAGATCTGGAATGCTAACTATGCTCTTACACTCAGATCCTTCTTGGGGGTGGTAGCCCGACCAAGGCATCGGAGGGCTATCGAGCTATTTCCTGGTCTCGAGATCTGGAAGGCAACTATGCTCTTACACTCAGATCCTTCTTGGGGGTGGTAGCCCGACCAAGGCATCAGGAGGGCTATCGAGCTATTTCCTGGTCTCGAGATCTGGAAGGCAACTATGCTCTTACACTCAGATCCTTCTTGGGGGTGGTAGCCCGACCAAGGCATCAGGAGGGCTATCGAGCTATTTCCTGGTCTCGAGATCTGGAAGGCAACTATGCTCTTACACTCAGATCCTTCTTGGGGGTGGTAGCCCGACCAAGGCATCAGGAGGGCTATCGAGCTATTTCCTGGTCTCGAGATCTGGAAGGCAACTATGCTCTTACACTCAGATCCTTCTTGGGGGTGGTAGCCCGACCAAGGCATCAGGAGGGCTATCGAGCTATTTCCTGGTCTCGAGATCTGGAAGGCAACTATGCTCTTACACTCAGATCCTTCTTGGGGGTGGTAGCCCGACCAAGGCATCAGGAGGGCTATCGAGCTATTTCCTGGTCTCGAGATCTGGAAGGCAACTATGCTCTTACACTCAGATCCTTCTTGGGGGTGGTAGCCCGACCAAGGCATCAGGAGGGCTATCGAGCTATTTCCTGGTCTCGAGATCTGGAAGGCAACTATGCTCTTACACTCAGATCCTTCTTGGGGGTGGTAGCCCGACCAAGGCATCAGGAGGGCTATCGAGCTATTTCCTGGTCTCGAGATCTGGAAGGCAACTATGCTCTTACACTCAGATCCTTCTTGGGGGTGGTAGCCCGACCAAGGCATCAGGAGGGCTATCGAGCTATTTCCTGGTCTCGAGATCTGGAAGGCAACTATGCTCTTACACTCAGATCCTTCTTGGGGGTGGTAGCCCGACCAAGGCATCAGGAGGGCTATCGAGCTATTTCCTGGTCTCGAGATCTGGAAGGCAACTATGCTCTTACACTCAGATCCTTCTTGGGGGTGGTAGCCCGACCAAGGCATCAGGAGGGCTATCGAGCTATTTCCTGGTCTCGAGATCTGGAAGGCAACTATGCTCTTACACTCAGATCCTTCTTGGGGGTGGTAGCCCGACCAAGGCATCAGGAGGGCTATCGAGCTATTTCCTGGTCTCGAGATCTGGAAGGCAACTATGCTCTTACACTCAGATCCTTCTTGGGGGTGGTAGCCCGACCAAGGCATCAGGAGGGCTATCGAGCTATTTCCTGGTCTCGAGATCTGGAAGGCAACTATGCTCTTACACTCAGATCCTTCTTGGGGGTGGTAGCCCGACCAAGGCATCAGGAGGGCTATCGAGCTATTTCCTGGTCTCGAGATCTGGAAGGCAACTATGCTCTTACACTCAGATCCTTCTTGGGGGTGGTAGCCCGACCAAGGCATCAGGAGGGCTATCGAGCTATTTCCTGGTCTCGAGATCTGGAAGGCAACTATGCTCTTACACTCAGATCCTTCTTGGGGGTGGTAGCCCGACCAAGGCATCAGGAGGGCTATCGAGCTATTTCCTGGTCTCGAGATCTGGAAGGCAACTATGCTCTTACACTCAGATCCTTCTTGGGGGTGGTAGCCCGACCAAGGCATCAGGAGGGCTATCGAGCTATTTCCTGGTCTCGAGATCTGGAAGGCAACTATGCTCTTACACTCAGATCCTTCTTGGGGGTGGTAGCCCGACCAAGGCATCAGGAGGGCTATCGAGCTATTTCCTGGTCTCGAGATCTGGAAGGCAACTATGCTCTTACACTCAGATCCTTCTTGGGGGTGGTAGCCCGACCAAGGCATCAGGAGGGCTATCGAGCTATTTCCTGGTCTCGAGATCTGGAAGGCAACTATGCTCTTACACTCAGATCCTTCTTGGGGGTGGTAGCCCGACCAAGGCATCAGGAGGGCTATCGAGCTATTTCCTGGTCTCGAGATCTGGAAGGCAACTATGCTCTTACACTCAGATCCTTCTTGGGGGTGGTAGCCCGACCAAGGCATCAGGAGGGCTATCGAGCTATTTCCTGGTCTCGAGATCTGGAAGGCAACTATGCTCTTACACTCAGATCCTTCTTGGGGGTGGTAGCCCGACCAAGGCATCAGGAGGGCTATCGAGCTATTTCCTGGTCTCGAGATCTGGAAGGCAACTATGCTCTTACACTCAGATCCTTCTTGGGGGTGGTAGCCCGACCAAGGCATCAGGAGGGCTATCGAGCTATTTCCTGGTCTCGAGATCTGGAAGGCAACTATGCTCTTACACTCAGATCCTTCTTGGGGGTGGTAGCCCGACCAAGGCATCAGGAGGGCTATCGAGCTATTTCCTGGTCTCGAGATCTGGAAGGCAACTATGCTCTTACACTCAGATCCTTCTTGGGGGTGGTAGCCCGACCAAGGCATCAGGAGGGCTATCGAGCTATTTCCTGGTCTCGAGATCTGGAAGGCAACTATGCTCTTACACTCAGATCCTTCTTGGGGGTGGTAGCCCGACCAAGGCATCAGGAGGGCTATCGAGCTATTTCCTGGTCTCGAGATCTGGAAGGCAACTATGCTCTTACACTCAGATCCTTCTTGGGGGTGGTAGCCCGACCAAGGCATCAGGAGGGCTATCGAGCTATTTCCTGGTCTCGAGATCTGGAAGGCAACTATGCTCTTACACTCAGATCCTTCTTGGGGGTGGTAGCCCGACCAAGGCATCAGGAGGGCTATCGAGCTATTTCCTGGTCTCGAGATCTGGAAGGCAACTATGCTCTTACACTCAGATCCTTCTTGGGGGTGGTAGCCCGACCAAGGCATCAGGAGGGCTATCGAGCTATTTCCTGGTCTCGAGATCTGGAAGGCAACTATGCTCTTACACTCAGATCCTTCTTGGGGGTGGTAGCCCGACCAAGGCATCAGGAGGGCTATCGAGCTATTTCCTGGTCTCGAGATCTGGAAGGCAACTATGCTCTTACACTCAGATCCTTCTTGGGGGTGGTAGCCCGACCAAGGCATCAGGAGGGCTATCGAGCTATTTCCTGGTCTCGAGATCTGGAAGGCAACTATGCTCTTACACTCAGATCCTTCTTGGGGGTGGTAGCCCGACCAAGGCATCAGGAGGGCTATCGAGCTATTTCCTGGTCTCGAGATCTGGAAGGCAACTATGCTCTTACACTCAGATCCTTCTTGGGGGTGGTAGCCCGACCAAGGCATCAGGAGGGCTATCGAGCTATTTCCTGGTCTCGAGATCTGGAAGGCAACTATGCTCTTACACTCAGATCCTTCTTGGGGGTGGTAGCCCGACCAAGGCATCAGGAGGGCTATCGAGCTATTTCCTGGTCTCGAGATCTGGAAGGCAACTATGCTCTTACACTCAGATCCTTCTTGGGGGTGGTAGCCCGACCAAGGCATCAGGAGGGCTATCGAGCTATTTCCTGGTCTCGAGATCTGGAAGGCAACTATGCTCTTACACTCAGATCCTTCTTGGGGGTGGTAGCCCGACCAAGGCATCAGGAGGGCTATCGAGCTATTTCCTGGTCTCGAGATCTGGAAGGCAACTATGCTCTTACACTCAGATCCTTCTTGGGGGTGGTAGCCCGACCAAGGCATCAGGAGGGCTATCGAGCTATTTCCTGGTCTCGAGATCTGGAAGGCAACTATGCTCTTACACTCAGATCCTTCTTGGGGGTGGTAGCCCGACCAAGGCATCAGGAGGGCTATCGAGCTATTTCCTGGTCTCGAGATCTGGAAGGCAACTATGCTCTTACACTCAGATCCTTCTTGGGGGTGGTAGCCCGACCAAGGCATCAGGAGGGCTATCGAGCTATTTCCTGGTCTCGAGATCTGGAAGGCAACTATGCTCTTACACTCAGATCCTTCTTGGGGGTGGTAGCCCGACCAAGGCATCAGGAGGGCTATCGAGCTATTTCCTGGTCTCGAGATCTGGAAGGCAACTATGCTCTTACACTCAGATCCTTCTTGGGGGTGGTAGCCCGACCAAGGCATCAGGAGGGCTATCGAGCTATTTCCTGGTCTCGAGATCTGGAAGGCAACTATGCTCTTACACTCAGATCCTTCTTGGGGGTGGTAGCCCGACCAAGGCATCAGGAGGGCTATCGAGCTATTTCCTGGTCTCGAGATCTGGAAGGCAACTATGCTCTTACACTCAGATCCTTCTTGGGGGTGGTAGCCCGACCAAGGCATCAGGAGGGCTATCGAGCTATTTCCTGGTCTCGAGATCTGGAAGGCAACTATGCTCTTACACTCAGATCCTTCTTGGGGGTGGTAGCCCGACCAAGGCATCAGGAGGGCTATCGAGCTATTTCCTGGTCTCGAGATCTGGAAGGCAACTATGCTCTTACACTCAGATCCTTCTTGGGGGTGGTAGCCCGACCAAGGCATCAGGAGGGCTATCGAGCTATTTCCTGGTCTCGAGATCTGGAAGGCAACTATGCTCTTACACTCAGATCCTTCTTGGGGGTGGTAGCCCGACCAAGGCATCAGGAGGGCTATCGAGCTATTTCCTGGTCTCGAGATCTGGAAGGCAACTATGCTCTTACACTCAGATCCTTCTTGGGGGTGGTAGCCCGACCAAGGCATCAGGAGGGCTATCGAGCTATTTCCTGGTCTCGAGATCTGGAAGGCAACTATGCTCTTACACTCAGATCCTTCTTGGGGGTGGTAGCCCGACCAAGGCATCAGGAGGGCTATCGAGCTATTTCCTGGTCTCGAGATCTGGAAGGCAACTATGCTCTTACACTCAGATCCTTCTTGGGGGTGGTAGCCCGACCAAGGCATCAGGAGGGCTATCGAGCTATTTCCTGGTCTCGAGATCTGGAAGGCAACTATGCTCTTACACTCAGATCCTTCTTGGGGGTGGTAGCCCGACCAAGGCATCAGGAGGGCTATCGAGCTATTTCCTGGTCTCGAGATCTGGAAGGCAACTATGCTCTTACACTCAGATCCTTCTTGGGGGTGGTAGCCCGACCAAGGCATCAGGAGGGCTATCGAGCTATTTCCTGGTCTCGAGATCTGGAAGGCAACTATGCTCTTACACTCAGATCCTTCTTGGGGGTGGTAGCCCGACCAAGGCATCAGGGACGGCTATCGAGCTATTTCCTGGTCTCGAGATCTGGAAGGCAACTATGCTCTTACACTCAGATCCTTCTTGGGGGTGGTAGCCCGACCAAGGCATCAGGAGGGCTATCGAGCTATTTCCTGGTCTCGAGATCTGGAAGGCAACTATGCTCTTACACTCAGATCCTTCTTGGGGGTGGTAGCCCGACCAAGGCATCAGGAGGGCTATCGAGCTATTTCCTGGTCTCGAGATCTGGAAGGCAACTATGCTCTTACACTCAGATCCTTCTTGGGGGTGGTAGCCCGACCAAGGCATCAGGAGGGCTATCGAGCTATTTCCTGGTCTCGAGATCTGGAAGGCAACTATGCTCTTACACTCAGATCCTTCTTGGGGGTGGTAGCCCGACCAAGGCATCAGGAGGGCTATCGAGCTATTTCCTGGTCTCGAGATCTGGAAGGCAACTATGCTCTTACACTCAGATCCTTCTTGGGGGTGGTAGCCCGACCAAGGCATCAGGAGGGCTATCGAGCTATTTCCTGGTCTCGAGATCTGGAAGGCACTAATGCTCTTACACTCAGATCCTTCTTGGGGGTGGTAGCCCGACCAAGGCATCAGGAGGGCTATCGAGCTATTTCCTGGTCTCGAGATCTGGAAGGCAACTATGCTCTTACACTCAGATCCTTCTTGGGGGTGGTAGCCCGACCAAGGCATCAGGAGGGCTATCGAGCTATTTCCTGGTCTCGAGATCTGGAAGGCAACTATGCTCTTACACTCAGATCCTTCTTGGGGGTGGTAGCCCGACCAAGGCATCAGGAGGGCTATCGAGCTATTTCCTGGTCTCGAGATCTGGAAGGCAACTATGCTCTTACACTCAGATCCTTCTTGGGGGTGGTAGCCCGACCAAGGCATCAGGAGGGCTATCGAGCTATTTCCTGGTCTCGAGATCTGGAAGGCTAATATGCTCTTACACTCAGATCCTTCTTGGGGGTGGTAGCCCGACCAAGGCATCGGGACGGCTATCGAGCTATTTCCTGGTCTCGAGATCTGGAAGGCAACTATGCTCTTACACTCAGATCCTTCTTGGGGGTGGTAGCCCGACCAAGGCATCAGGAGGGCTATCGAGCTATTTCCTGGTCTCGAGATCTGGAAGGCAACTATGCTCTTACACTCAGATCCTTCTTGGGGGTGGTAGCCCGACCAAGGCATCAGGAGGGCTATCGAGCTATTTCCTGGTCTCGAGATCTGGAAGGCAACTATGCTCTTACACTCAGATCCTTCTTGGGGGTGGTAGCCCGACCAAGGCATCAGGAGGGCTATCGAGCTATTTCCTGGTCTCGAGATCTGGAAGGCAACTATGCTCTTACACTCAGATCCTTCTTGGGGGTGGTAGCCCGACCAAGGCATCAGGAGGGCTATCGAGCTATTTCCTGGTCTCGAGATCTGGAAGGCAACTATGCTCTTACACTCAGATCCTTCTTGGGGGTGGTAGCCCGACCAAGGCATCAGGAGGGCTATCGAGCTATTTCCTGGTCTCGAGATCTGGAAGGCAACTATGCTCTTACACTCAGATCCTTCTTGGGGGTGGTAGCCCGACCAAGGCATCAGGAGGGCTATCGAGCTATTTCCTGGTCTCGAGATCTGGAAGGCAACTATGCTCTTACACTCAGATCCTTCTTGGGGGTGGTAGCCCGACCAAGGCATCAGGAGGGCTATCGAGCTATTTCCTGGTCTCGAGATCTGGAAGGCAACTATGCTCTTACACTCAGATCCTTCTTGGGGGTGGTAGCCCGACCAAGGCATCAGGAGGGCTATCGAGCTATTTCCTGGTCTCGAGATCTGGAAGGCAACTATGCTCTTACACTCAGATCCTTCTTGGGGGTGGTAGCCCGACCAAGGCATCAGGAGGGCTATCGAGCTATTTCCTGGTCTCGAGATCTGGAAGGCAACTATGCTCTTACACTCAGATCCTTCTTGGGGGTGGTAGCCCGACCAAGGCATCAGGAGGGCTATCGAGCTATTTCCTGGTCTCGAGATCTGGAAGGCAACTATGCTCTTACACTCAGATCCTTCTTGGGGGTGGTAGCCCGACCAAGGCATCAGGAGGGCTATCGAGCTATTTCCTGGTCTCGAGATCTGGAAGGCAACTATGCTCTTACACTCAGATCCTTCTTGGGGGTGGTAGCCCGACCAAGGCATCAGGAGGGCTATCGAGCTATTTCCTGGTCTCGAGATCTGGAAGGCAACTATGCTCTTACACTCAGATCCTTCTTGGGGGTGGTAGCCCGACCAAGGCATCAGGAGGGCTATCGAGCTATTTCCTGGTCTCGAGATCTGGAAGGCAACTATGCTCTTACACTCAGATCCTTCTTGGGGGTGGTAGCCCGACCAAGGCATCAGGAGGGCTATCGAGCTATTTCCTGGTCTCGAGATCTGGAAGGCAACTATGCTCTTACACTCAGATCCTTCTTGGGGGTGGTAGCCCGACCAAGGCATCAGGAGGGCTATCGAGCTATTTCCTGGTCTCGAGATCTGGAAGGCAACTATGCTCTTACACTCAGATCCTTCTTGGGGGTGGTAGCCCGACCAAGGCATCAGGAGGGCTATCGAGCTATTTCCTGGTCTCGAGATCTGGAAGGCAACTATGCTCTTACACTCAGATCCTTCTTGGGGGTGGTAGCCCGACCAAGGCATCAGGAGGGCTATCGAGCTATTTCCTGGTCTCGAGATCTGGAAGGCAACTATGCTCTTACACTCAGATCCTTCTTGGGGGTGGTAGCCCGACCAAGGCATCAGGAGGGCTATCGAGCTATTTCCTGGTCTCGAGATCTGGAAGGCAACTATGCTCTTACACTCAGATCCTTCTTGGGGGTGGTAGCCCGACCAAGGCATCAGGAGGGCTATCGAGCTATTTCCTGGTCTCGAGATCTGGAAGGCAACTATGCTCTTACACTCAGATCCTTCTTGGGGGTGGTAGCCCGACCAAGGCATCAGGAGGGCTATCGAGCTATTTCCTGGTCTCGAGATCTGGAAGGCAACTATGCTCTTACACTCAGATCCTTCTTGGGGGTGGTAGCCCGACCAAGGCATCAGGAGGGCTATCGAGCTATTTCCTGGTCTCGAGATCTGGAAGGCAACTATGCTCTTACACTCAGATCCTTCTTGGGGGTGGTAGCCCGACCAAGGCATCAGGAGGGCTATCGAGCTATTTCCTGGTCTCGAGATCTGGAAGGCAACTATGCTCTTACACTCAGATCCTTCTTGGGGGTGGTAGCCCGACCAAGGCATCAGGAGGGCTATCGAGCTATTTCCTGGTCTCGAGATCTGGAAGGCAACTATGCTCTTACACTCAGATCCTTCTTGGGGGTGGTAGCCCGACCAAGGCATCAGGAGGGCTATCGAGCTATTTCCTGGTCTCGAGATCTGGAAGGCAACTATGCTCTTACACTCAGATCCTTCTTGGGGGTGGTAGCCCGACCAAGGCATCAGGAGGGCTATCGAGCTATTTCCTGGTCTCGAGATCTGGAAGGCAACTATGCTCTTACACTCAGATCCTTCTTGGGGGTGGTAGCCCGACCAAGGCATCAGGAGGGCTATCGAGCTATTTCCTGGTCTCGAGATCTGGAAGGCTAACTATGCTCTTACACTCAGATCCTTCTTGGGGGTGGTAGCCCGACCAAGGCATCAGGAGGGCTATCGAGCTATTTCCTGGTCTCGAGATCTGGAAGGCAACTATGCTCTTACACTCAGATCCTTCTTGGGGGTGGTAGCCCGACCAAGGCATCAGGAGGGCTATCGAGCTATTTCCTGGTCTCGAGATCTGGAAGGCAACTATGCTCTTACACTCAGATCCTTCTTGGGGGTGGTAGCCCGACCAAGGCATCAGGAGGGCTATCGAGCTATTTCCTGGTCTCGAGATCTGGAAGGCAACTATGCTCTTACACTCAGATCCTTCTTGGGGGTGGTAGCCCGACCAAGGCATCAGGAGGGCTATCGAGCTATTTCCTGGTCTCGAGATCTGGAAGGCAACTATGCTCTTACACTCAGATCCTTCTTGGGGGTGGTAGCCCGACCAAGGCATCAGGAGGGCTATCGAGCTATTTCCTGGTCTCGAGATCTGGAAGGCAACTATGCTCTTACACTCAGATCCTTCTTGGGGGTGGTAGCCCGACCAAGGCATCAGGAGGGCTATCGAGCTATTTCCTGGTCTCGAGATCTGGAAGGCAACTATGCTCTTACACTCAGATCCTTCTTGGGGGTGGTAGCCCGACCAAGGCATCAGGAGGGCTATCGAGCTATTTCCTGGTCTCGAGATCTGGAAGGCAACTATGCTCTTACACTCAGATCCTTCTTGGGGGTGGTAGCCCGACCAAGGCATCAGGAGGGCTATCGAGCTATTTCCTGGTCTCGAGATCTGGAAGGCAACTATGCTCTTACACTCAGATCCTTCTTGGGGGTGGTAGCCCGACCAAGGCATCAGGAGGGCTATCGAGCTATTTCCTGGTCTCGAGATCTGGAAGGCAACTATGCTCTTACACTCAGATCCTTCTTGGGGGTGGTAGCCCGACCAAGGCATCAGGAGGGCTATCGAGCTATTTCCTGGTCTCGAGATCTGGAAGGCAACTATGCTCTTACACTCAGATCCTTCTTGGGGGTGGTAGCCCGACCAAGGCATCAGGAGGGCTATCGAGCTATTTCCTGGTCTCGAGATCTGGAAGGCAACTATGCTCTTACACTCAGATCCTTCTTGGGGGTGGTAGCCCGACCAAGGCATCAGGAGGGCTATCGAGCTATTTCCTGGTCTCGAGATCTGGAAGGCAACTATGCTCTTACACTCAGATCCTTCTTGGGGGTGGTAGCCCGACCAAGGCATCAGGAGGGCTATCGAGCTATTTCCTGGTCTCGAGATCTGGAAGGCAACTATGCTCTTACACTCAGATCCTTCTTGGGGGTGGTAGCCCGACCAAGGCATCAGGAGGGCTATCGAGCTATTTCCTGGTCTCGAGATCTGGAAGGCAACTATGCTCTTACACTCAGATCCTTCTTGGGGGTGGTAGCCCGACCAAGGCATCAGGAGGGCTATCGAGCTATTTCCTGGTCTCGAGATCTGGAAGGCAACTATGCTCTTACACTCAGATCCTTCTTGGGGGTGGTAGCCCGACCAAGGCATCAGGAGGGCTATCGAGCTATTTCCTGGTCTCGAGATCTGGAAGGCAACTATGCTCTTACACTCAGATCCTTCTTGGGGGTGGTAGCCCGACCAAGGCATCAGGAGGGCTATCGAGCTATTTCCTGGTCTCGAGATCTGGAAGGCAACTATGCTCTTACACTCAGATCCTTCTTGGGGGTGGTAGCCCGACCAAGGCATCAGGAGGGCTATCGAGCTATTTCCTGGTCTCGAGATCTGGAAGGCAACTATGCTCTTACACTCAGATCCTTCTTGGGGGTGGTAGCCCGACCAAGGCATCAGGAGGGCTATCGAGCTATTTCCTGGTCTCGAGATCTGGAAGGCAACTATGCTCTTACACTCAGATCCTTCTTGGGGGTGGTAGCCCGACCAAGGCATCAGGACGGCTATCGAGCTATTTCCTGGTCTCGAGATCTGGAAGGCAACTATGCTCTTACACTCAGATCCTTCTTGGGGGTGGTAGCCCGACCAAGGCATCAGGAGGGCTATCGAGCTATTTCCTGGTCTCGAGATCTGGAAGGCAACTATGCTCTTACACTCAGATCCTTCTTGGGGGTGGTAGCCCGACCAAGGCATCAGGAGGGCTATCGAGCTATTTCCTGGTCTCGAGATCTGGAAGGCAACTATGCTCTTACACTCAGATCCTTCTTGGGGGTGGTAGCCCGACCAAGGCATCAGGAGGGCTATCGAGCTATTTCCTGGTCTCGAGATCTGGAAGGCAACTATGCTCTTACACTCAGATCCTTCTTGGGGGTGGTAGCCCGACCAAGGCATCAGGAGGGCTATCGAGCTATTTCCTGGTCTCGAGATCTGGAAGGCAACTATGCTCTTACACTCAGATCCTTCTTGGGGGTGGTAGCCCGACCAAGGCATCAGGAGGGCTATCGAGCTATTTCCTGGTCTCGAGATCTGGAAGGCAACTATGCTCTTACACTCAGATCCTTCTTGGGGGTGGTAGCCCGACCAAGGCATCAGGAGGGCTATCGAGCTATTTCCTGGTCTCGAGATCTGGAAGGCAACTATGCTCTTACACTCAGATCCTTCTTGGGGGTGGTAGCCCGACCAAGGCATCAGGAGGGCTATCGAGCTATTTCCTGGTCTCGAGATCTGGAAGGCAACTATGCTCTTACACTCAGATCCTTCTTGGGGGTGGTAGCCCGACCAAGGCATCAGGAGGGCTATCGAGCTATTTCCTGGTCTCGAGATCTGGAAGGCAACTATGCTCTTACACTCAGATCCTTCTTGGGGGTGGTAGCCCGACCAAGGCATCAGGAGGGCTATCGAGCTATTTCCTGGTCTCGAGATCTGGAAGGCAACTATGCTCTTACACTCAGATCCTTCTTGGGGGTGGTAGCCCGACCAAGGCATCAGGAGGGCTATCGAGCTATTTCCTGGTCTCGAGATCTGGAAGGCAACTATGCTCTTACACTCAGATCCTTCTTGGGGGTGGTAGCCCGACCAAGGCATCAGGAGGGCTATCGAGCTATTTCCTGGTCTCGAGATCTGGAAGGCAACTATGCTCTTACACTCAGATCCTTCTTGGGGGTGGTAGCCCGACCAAGGCATCAGGAGGGCTATCGAGCTATTTCCTGGTCTCGAGATCTGGAAGGCAACTATGCTCTTACACTCAGATCCTTCTTGGGGGTGGTAGCCCGACCAAGGCATCAGGACGGCTATCGAGCTATTTCCTGGTCTCGAGATCTGGAAGGCAACTATGCTCTTACACTCAGATCCTTCTTGGGGGTGGTAGCCCGACCAAGGCATCAGGAGGGCTATCGAGCTATTTCCTGGTCTCGAGATCTGGAAGGCAACTATGCTCTTACACTCAGATCCTTCTTGGGGGTGGTAGCCCGACCAAGGCATCAGGAGGGCTATCGAGCTATTTCCTGGTCTCGAGATCTGGAAGGCAACTATGCTCTTACACTCAGATCCTTCTTGGGGGTGGTAGCCCGACCAAGGCATCAGGAGGGCTATCGAGCTATTTCCTGGTCTCGAGATCTGGAAGGCAACTATGCTCTTACACTCAGATCCTTCTTGGGGGTGGTAGCCCGACCAAGGCATCAGGAGGGCTATCGAGCTATTTCCTGGTCTCGAGATCTGGAAGGCAACTATGCTCTTACACTCAGATCCTTCTTGGGGGTGGTAGCCCGACCAAGGCATCAGGAGGGCTATCGAGCTATTTCCTGGTCTCGAGATCTGGAAGGCAACTATGCTCTTACACTCAGATCCTTCTTGGGGGTGGTAGCCCGACCAAGGCATCAGGAGGGCTATCGAGCTATTTCCTGGTCTCGAGATCTGGAATGCTAAAATGCTCTTACACTCAGATCCTTCTTGGGGGTGGTAGCCCGACCAAGGCATCAGGGACGGCTATCGAGCTATTTCCTGGTCTCGAGATCTGGAAGGCAACTATGCTCTTACACTCAGATCCTTCTTGGGGGTGGTAGCCCGACCAAGGCATCAGGAGGGCTATCGAGCTATTTCCTGGTCTCGAGATCTGGAAGGCAACTATGCTCTTACACTCAGATCCTTCTTGGGGGTGGTAGCCCGACCAAGGCATCAGGAGGGCTATCGAGCTATTTCCTGGTCTCGAGATCTGGAAGGCAACTATGCTCTTACACTCAGATCCTTCTTGGGGGTGGTAGCCCGACCAAGGCATCAGGAGGGCTATCGAGCTATTTCCTGGTCTCGAGATCTGGAAGGCAACTATGCTCTTACACTCAGATCCTTCTTGGGGGTGGTAGCCCGACCAAGGCATCAGGAGGGCTATCGAGCTATTTCCTGGTCTCGAGATCTGGAAGGCAACTATGCTCTTACACTCAGATCCTTCTTGGGGGTGGTAGCCCGACCAAGGCATCAGGAGGGCTATCGAGCTATTTCCTGGTCTCGAGATCTGGAAGGCAACTATGCTCTTACACTCAGATCCTTCTTGGGGGTGGTAGCCCGACCAAGGCATCAGGAGGGCTATCGAGCTATTTCCTGGTCTCGAGATCTGGAAGGCAACTATGCTCTTACACTCAGATCCTTCTTGGGGGTGGTAGCCCGACCAAGGCATCAGGAGGGCTATCGAGCTATTTCCTGGTCTCGAGATCTGGAAGGCTAACTATGCTCTTACACTCAGATCCTTCTTGGGGGTGGTAGCCCGACCAAGGCATCAGGACGGCTATCGAGCTATTTCCTGGTCTCGAGATCTGGAAGGCAACTATGCTCTTACACTCAGATCCTTCTTGGGGGTGGTAGCCCGACCAAGGCATCAGGAGGGCTATCGAGCTATTTCCTGGTCTCGAGATCTGGAAGGCAACTATGCTCTTACACTCAGATCCTTCTTGGGGGTGGTAGCCCGACCAAGGCATCAGGAGGGCTATCGAGCTATTTCCTGGTCTCGAGATCTGGAAGGCAACTATGCTCTTACACTCAGATCCTTCTTGGGGGTGGTAGCCCGACCAAGGCATCAGGAGGGCTATCGAGCTATTTCCTGGTCTCGAGATCTGGAAGGCAACTATGCTCTTACACTCAGATCCTTCTTGGGGGTGGTAGCCCGACCAAGGCATCAGGAGGGCTATCGAGCTATTTCCTGGTCTCGAGATCTGGAAGGCAACTATGCTCTTACACTCAGATCCTTCTTGGGGGTGGTAGCCCGACCAAGGCATCAGGAGGGCTATCGAGCTATTTCCTGGTCTCGAGATCTGGAAGGCAACTATGCTCTTACACTCAGATCCTTCTTGGGGGTGGTAGCCCGACCAAGGCATCAGGAGGGCTATCGAGCTATTTCCTGGTCTCGAGATCTGGAAGGCAACTATGCTCTTACACTCAGATCCTTCTTGGGGGTGGTAGCCCGACCAAGGCATCAGGAGGGCTATCGAGCTATTTCCTGGTCTCGAGATCTGGAAGGCAACTATGCTCTTACACTCAGATCCTTCTTGGGGGTGGTAGCCCGACCAAGGCATCAGGAGGGCTATCGAGCTATTTCCTGGTCTCGAGATCTGGAAGGCAACTATGCTCTTACACTCAGATCCTTCTTGGGGGTGGTAGCCCGACCAAGGCATCAGGAGGGCTATCGAGCTATTTCCTGGTCTCGAGATCTGGAAGGCAACTATGCTCTTACACTCAGATCCTTCTTGGGGGTGGTAGCCCGACCAAGGCATCAGGAGGGCTATCGAGCTATTTCCTGGTCTCGAGATCTGGAAGGCAACTATGCTCTTACACTCAGATCCTTCTTGGGGGTGGTAGCCCGACCAAGGCATCAGGAGGGCTATCGAGCTATTTCCTGGTCTCGAGATCTGGAAGGCAACTATGCTCTTACACTCAGATCCTTCTTGGGGGTGGTAGCCCGACCAAGGCATCAGGAGGGCTATCGAGCTATTTCCTGGTCTCGAGATCTGGAAGGCAACTATGCTCTTACACTCAGATCCTTCTTGGGGGTGGTAGCCCGACCAAGGCATCAGGAGGGCTATCGAGCTATTTCCTGGTCTCGAGATCTGGAAGGCAACTATGCTCTTACACTCAGATCCTTCTTGGGGGTGGTAGCCCGACCAAGGCATCAGGAGGGCTATCGAGCTATTTCCTGGTCTCGAGATCTGGAAGGCAACTATGCTCTTACACTCAGATCCTTCTTGGGGGTGGTAGCCCGACCAAGGCATCAGGAGGGCTATCGAGCTATTTCCTGGTCTCGAGATCTGGAAGGCAACTATGCTCTTACACTCAGATCCTTCTTGGGGGTGGTAGCCCGACCAAGGCATCAGGAGGGCTATCGAGCTATTTCCTGGTCTCGAGATCTGGAAGGCAACTATGCTCTTACACTCAGATCCTTCTTGGGGGTGGTAGCCCGACCAAGGCATCAGGAGGGCTATCGAGCTATTTCCTGGTCTCGAGATCTGGAAGGCAACTATGCTCTTACACTCAGATCCTTCTTGGGGGTGGTAGCCCGACCAAGGCATCAGGAGGGCTATCGAGCTATTTCCTGGTCTCGAGATCTGGAAGGCAACTATGCTCTTACACTCAGATCCTTCTTGGGGGTGGTAGCCCGACCAAGGCATCAGGAGGGCTATCGAGCTATTTCCTGGTCTCGAGATCTGGAAGGCAACTATGCTCTTACACTCAGATCCTTCTTGGGGGTGGTAGCCCGACCAAGGCATCAGGAGGGCTATCGAGCTATTTCCTGGTCTCGAGATCTGGAAGGCAACTATGCTCTTACACTCAGATCCTTCTTGGGGGTGGTAGCCCGACCAAGGCATCAGGAGGGCTATCGAGCTATTTCCTGGTCTCGAGATCTGGAAGGCAACTATGCTCTTACACTCAGATCCTTCTTGGGGGTGGTAGCCCGACCAAGGCATCAGGAGGGCTATCGAGCTATTTCCTGGTCTCGAGATCTGGAAGGCAACTATGCTCTTACACTCAGATCCTTCTTGGGGGTGGTAGCCCGACCAAGGCATCAGGAGGGCTATCGAGCTATTTCCTGGTCTCGAGATCTGGAAGGCAACTATGCTCTTACACTCAGATCCTTCTTGGGGGTGGTAGCCCGACCAAGGCATCAGGAGGGCTATCGAGCTATTTCCTGGTCTCGAGATCTGGAAGGCAACTATGCTCTTACACTCAGATCCTTCTTGGGGGTGGTAGCCCGACCAAGGCATCAGGAGGGCTATCGAGCTATTTCCTGGTCTCGAGATCTGGAAGGCAACTATGCTCTTACACTCAGATCCTTCTTGGGGGTGGTAGCCCGACCAAGGCATCAGGAGGGCTATCGAGCTATTTCCTGGTCTCGAGATCTGGAAGGCAACTATGCTCTTACACTCAGATCCTTCTTGGGGGTGGTAGCCCGACCAAGGCATCAGGGAGGGCTATCGAGCTATTTCCTGGTCTCGAGATCTGGAAGGCAACTATGCTCTTACACTCAGATCCTTCTTGGGGGTGGTAGCCCGACCAAGGCATCAGGAGGGCTATCGAGCTATTTCCTGGTCTCGAGATCTGGAAGGCAACTATGCTCTTACACTCAGATCCTTCTTGGGGGTGGTAGCCCGACCAAGGCATCAGGAGGGCTATCGAGCTATTTCCTGGTCTCGAGATCTGGAAGGCAACTATGCTCTTACACTCAGATCCTTCTTGGGGGTGGTAGCCCGACCAAGGCATCAGGAGGGCTATCGAGCTATTTCCTGGTCTCGAGATCTGGAAGGCAACTATGCTCTTACACTCAGATCCTTCTTGGGGGTGGTAGCCCGACCAAGGCATCAGGAGGGCTATCGAGCTATTTCCTGGTCTCGAGATCTGGAAGGCAACTATGCTCTTACACTCAGATCCTTCTTGGGGGTGGTAGCCCGACCAAGGCATCAGGAGGGCTATCGAGCTATTTCCTGGTCTCGAGATCTGGAAGGCAACTATGCTCTTACACTCAGATCCTTCTTGGGGGTGGTAGCCCGACCAAGGCATCAGGAGGGCTATCGAGCTATTTCCTGGTCTCGAGATCTGGAAGGCAACTATGCTCTTACACTCAGATCCTTCTTGGGGGTGGTAGCCCGACCAAGGCATCAGGAGGGCTATCGAGCTATTTCCTGGTCTCGAGATCTGGAAGGCAACTATGCTCTTACACTCAGATCCTTCTTGGGGGTGGTAGCCCGACCAAGGCATCAGGAGGGCTATCGAGCTATTTCCTGGTCTCGAGATCTGGAAGGCAACTATGCTCTTACACTCAGATCCTTCTTGGGGGTGGTAGCCCGACCAAGGCATCAGGAGGGCTATCGAGCTATTTCCTGGTCTCGAGATCTGGAAGGCAACTATGCTCTTACACTCAGATCCTTCTTGGGGGTGGTAGCCCGACCAAGGCATCAGGAGGGCTATCGAGCTATTTCCTGGTCTCGAGATCTGGAAGGCAACTATGCTCTTACACTCAGATCCTTCTTGGGGGTGGTAGCCCGACCAAGGCATCAGGAGGGCTATCGAGCTATTTCCTGGTCTCGAGATCTGGAAGGCAACTATGCTCTTACACTCAGATCCTTCTTGGGGGTGGTAGCCCGACCAAGGCATCAGGAGGGCTATCGAGCTATTTCCTGGTCTCGAGATCTGGAAGGCAACTATGCTCTTACACTCAGATCCTTCTTGGGGGTGGTAGCCCGACCAAGGCATCAGGAGGGCTATCGAGCTATTTCCTGGTCTCGAGATCTGGAAGGCAACTATGCTCTTACACTCAGATCCTTCTTGGGGGTGGTAGCCCGACCAAGGCATCAGGAGGGCTATCGAGCTATTTCCTGGTCTCGAGATCTGGAATGCAACTATGCTCTTACACTCAGATCCTTCTTGGGGGTGGTAGCCCGACCAAGGCATCAGGACGGCTATCGAGCTATTTCCTGGTCTCGAGATCTGGAAGGCAACTATGCTCTTACACTCAGATCCTTCTTGGGGGTGGTAGCCCGACCAAGGCATCAGGAGGGCTATCGAGCTATTTCCTGGTCTCGAGATCTGGAAGGCAACTATGCTCTTACACTCAGATCCTTCTTGGGGGTGGTAGCCCGACCAAGGCATCAGGAGGGCTATCGAGCTATTTCCTGGTCTCGAGATCTGGAAGGCAACTATGCTCTTACACTCAGATCCTTCTTGGGGGTGGTAGCCCGACCAAGGCATCAGGAGGGCTATCGAGCTATTTCCTGGTCTCGAGATCTGGAAGGCAACTATGCTCTTACACTCAGATCCTTCTTGGGGGTGGTAGCCCGACCAAGGCATCAGGAGGGCTATCGAGCTATTTCCTGGTCTCGAGATCTGGAAGGCAACTATGCTCTTACACTCAGATCCTTCTTGGGGTGGTAGCCCGACCAAGGCATCAGGAGGGCTATCGAGCTATTTCCTGGTCTCGAGATCTGGAAGGCAACTATGCTCTTACACTCAGATCCTTCTTGGGGGTGGTAGCCCGACCAAGGCATCAGGAGGGCTATCGAGCTATTTCCTGGTCTCGAGATCTGGAAGGCAACTATGCTCTTACACTCAGATCCTTCTTGGGGGTGGTAGCCCGACCAAGGCATCAGGAGGGCTATCGAGCTATTTCCTGGTCTCGAGATCTGGAATGCTAAAATGCTCTTACACTCAGATCCTTCTTGGGGGTGGTAGCCCGACCAAGGCATCAGGAGGGCTATCGAGCTATTTCCTGGTCTCGAGATCTGGAAGGCACCTATGCTCTTACACTCAGATCCTTCTTGGGGGTGGTAGCCCGACCAAGGCATCAGGAGGGCTATCGAGCTATTTCCTGGTCTCGAGATCTGGAAGGCAACTATGCTCTTACACTCAGATCCTTCTTGGGGGTGGTAGCCCGACCAAGGCATCAGGAGGGCTATCGAGCTATTTCCTGGTCTCGAGATCTGGAAGGCAACTATGCTCTTACACTCAGATCCTTCTTGGGGGTGGTAGCCCGACCAAGGCATCAGGAGGGCTATCGAGCTATTTCCTGGTCTCGAGATCTGGAAGGCAACTATGCTCTTACACTCAGATCCTTCTTGGGGGCGGTAGCCCGACCAAGGCATCAGGAGGGCTATCGAGCTATTTCCTGGTCTCGAGATCTGGAAGGCAACTATGCTCTTACACTCAGATCCTTCTTGGGGGTGGTAGCCCGACCAAGGCATCAGGAGGGCTATCGAGCTATTTCCTGGTCTCGAGATCTGGAAGGCAACTATGCTCTTACACTCAGATCCTTCTTGGGGGTGGTAGCCCGACCAAGGCATCAGGAGGGCTATCGAGCTATTTCCTGGTCTCGAGATCTGGAAGGCAACTATGCTCTTACACTCAGATCCTTCTTGGGGGTGGTAGCCCGACCAAGGCATCAGGAGGGCTATCGAGCTATTTCCTGGTCTCGAGATCTGGAATGCTAAAATGCTCTTACACTCAGATCCTTCTTGGGGGTGGTAGCCCGACCAAGGCATCGGGACGGCTATCGAGCTATTTCCTGGTCTCGAGATCTGGAAGGCAACTATGCTCTTACACTCAGATCCTTCTTGGGGGTGGTAGCCCGACCAAGGCATCAGGAGGGCTATCGAGCTATTTCCTGGTCTCGAGATCTGGAAGGCAACTATGCTCTTACACTCAGATCCTTCTTGGGGGTGGTAGCCCGACCAAGGCATCAGGAGGGCTATCGAGCTATTTCCTGGTCTCGAGATCTGGAAGGCAACTATGCTCTTACACTCAGATCCTTCTTGGGGGTGGTAGCCCGACCAAGGCATCAGGAGGGCTATCGAGCTATTTCCTGGTCTCGAGATCTGGAAGGCAACTATGCTCTTACACTCAGATCCTTCTTGGGGGTGGTAGCCCGACCAAGGCATCAGGAGGGCTATCGAGCTATTTCCTGGTCTCGAGATCTGGAAGGCAACTATGCTCTTACACTCAGATCCTTCTTGGGGGTGGTAGCCCGACCAAGGCATCGGGACGGCTATCGAGCTATTTCCTGGTCTCGAGATCTGGAAGGCAACTATGCTCTTACACTCAGATCCTTCTTGGGGGTGGTAGCCCGACCAAGGCATCAGGAGGGCTATCGAGCTATTTCCTGGTCTCGAGATCTGGAAGGCAACTATGCTCTTACACTCAGATCCTTCTTGGGGGTGGTAGCCCGACCAAGGCATCAGGAGGGCTATCGAGCTATTTCCTGGTCTCGAGATCTGGAATGGCAACTATGCTCTTACACTCAGATCCTTCTTGGGGGTGGTAGCCCGACCAAGGCATCAGGAGGGCTATCGAGCTATTTCCTGGTCTCGAGATCTGGAAGGCAACTATGCTTTACACTCAGATCCTTCTTGGGGGTGGTAGCCCGACCAAGGCATCCGGAGGGCTATCGAGCTATTTCCTGGTCTCGAGATCTGGAAGGCACTATGCTCTTACACTCAGATCCTTCTTGGGGGTGGTAGCCCGACCAAGGCATCAGGAGGGATATCGAGCTATTTCCTGGTCTCGAGATCTGGAAGGCAACTATGCTCTTACACTCAGATCCTTCTTGGGGGTGGTAGCCCGACCAAGGCATCAGGAGGGCTATCGAGCTATTTCCTGGTCTCGAGATCTGGAAGGCAACTATGCTCTTACACTCAGATCCTTCTTGGGGGTGGTAGCCCGACCAAGGCATCAGGAGGGCTATCGAGCTATTTCCTGGTCTCGAGATCTGTAAGGCAACTATGCTCTTACACTCAGATCCTTCTTGGGGGTGGTAGCCCGACAAGGCATCAGGAGGGCTATCGAGCTATTTCCTGGTCTCGAGATCTGGAAGGCTAACTATGCTCTTACAATCAGATCCTTCTTGGGGTGGTAGCCCGACCAAGGCATCAGGAGGGCTATCGAGCTATTTCCTGGTCTCGAGATCTGGAAGGCAACTATGCTCTTACACTCAGATCCTTCTTGGGGTGGTAGCCCGACAAGGCATCAGGAGGGCTACGAGTATTTCCTGGTCTCGAATCTGGACAGGCAACTCTGCTCTAACACTCAGATCCTTCTGGGGGTGGCTACGCCCCGACCAAGGCATCAGGATGGGCTATCGAGCTATCTCCTGGTCTCGAGATCTTGAAGTGCTAAACTATGCTCTTACACTCAGATCCTTCTTGGGGGCGGTAGCCGACCGTCATCAGGAGGGCTATCGATTTCCTGGTCTCGAGATCTGGAATGCACTATGCTCTTACACTCATCCTTCTGGGGGTGTAGCCCGACCAAGGCTGGGAGGCTATCGAGCTATTTCCTGGTCTGAGATCTGGAATGCT